>CM074093.1:957500-977500 GCA_037178815.1 Barbatula barbatula | reverse complement strand
GAAGGATGGAGTATGTTTAAAGGTAATAGCTCATCTCTATTTCGCTCTTGTTGATGTATATGTACTGAATGACATTTGTTTGGGCTTTTATGAAGCGGTCCAGAGCTGCTGTAAAGAAAAGACCTGAAAGACCAAATCCATCTTTCACATTAAATGACTCCAGCAGGCCAATCCTTCCTTCCATTAGATGAGTGTGGTAACAACAACACGCTCTCTCCTTCTCTCTCTCTCTCTCTCTCTCAATGTTCTTTAGTTTTCCTATCACATCAATCTCACATCGACCCACAAATAGCAGCAATTCCGGAGGAAAGAGATGTTTGGGAAAGCAGCTGCTATATTTGGTTCAAAGATTCTCCGGCTTACTACATCTCGCAAGAATCAATGAGTTAATAAACATGCAAACATCTGAAATAATAAATAATATTCTTAAACGAAATAAATATTTTTTTTATGAAATACGTAAATCACAGAGTAAAGAAAAATGGGCTTTATAAAAGAACATGTTATGGCAGATGGGGTGCCAGAAAATACTGTAAAATAACAGTTTTTCATGAAAAATTACAAAATGTTCATGTAAATGTGCAGTCTTTTTCTGGAATTTCACTGTAAAATAATCCTGTAAAAACAATTAAAGGTTTTCTTTTACTTTAACTTTTTTCTTGTCTTGTTACTTTTCAAAAGTAAACACACAGTTTGCCAGTGGGTTTGTGTACAGCGACAAACAAACAAACTAAATGAAATAAAACAGAAGAAAAGAGAGTAGATGGAGGGCGAGTCGGCCCTCGGCTCTATTATGCTGTGAGTGCGTCTCCTGTGGATTTTAAATGAATTCACGGACGGCTGCCTGCTCACGTCCCAGCCAGCCAATTTACACACAGAGTTTCACTTTAATAGACGGATTAAAGGACGGAAATCACTAACTGTACCTCACAAAGTGACGAGTAACACTTCTATAAACTCCCCACATACACACCAGACACTCAAACACACACTCAAATTATGAATAAAGAAACTCACACACGATCATGAGAGAGAGAGAGAGAGAGAGAGAGAGAGAGAGAGAGAGAGAGAGAGAGAGAGAGAGAGAGAGAGAGAGAGAGAGAGAGAGAGAGAGAGAGAGAGAGAGAGAGAGAGAGAGAGAGAGAGAGAGAGAGAGAGAGAGAGAGAGAGAGAGAGAGAGAGAGAGAGAGAGAGAGAGAGAGAGAGAGAGAGAGAGAGAGAGAGAGAGAGAGAGAGAGAGAGAGAGAGAGAGAGAGAGAGAGAGAGAGAGAGAGAGAGAGAGAGAGAGAGAGAGAGAGAGAGAGAGAGAGAGAGAGAGAGAGAGAGAGAGAGAGAGAGAGAGAGAGAGAGAGAGAGAGAGAGAGAGAGAGAGAGAGAGAGAGAGAGAGAGAGAGAGAGAGAGAGAGAGAGAGAGAGAGAGAGAGAGAGAGAGAGAGAGAGAGAGAGAGAGAGAGAGAGAGAGAGAGAGAGAGAGAGAGAGAGAGAGAGAGAGAGAGAGAGAGAGAGAGAGAGAGAGAGAGAGAGAGAGAGAGAGAGAGAGAGAGAGAGAGAGAGAGAGAGAGAGAGAGAGAGAGAGAGAGAGAGAGAGAGAGAGAGAGAGAGAGAGAGAGAGAGAGAGAGAGAGAGAGAGAGAGAGAGAGAGAGAGAGAGAGAGAGAGAGAGAGAGAGAGAGAGAGAGAGAGAGAGACTTAATCAGTGTTAGTGTTTTGTTTTCCAGTAATATTCTAAACATCCTGAGAAGATAAATTTACATCAGAAGTGAAGTTGCACAAGACATCAGACATCTTTGAGAAAACTGATTTACTGCGGGTTTCTTTTATTATCCCAGCAGGCATGTATTTTTCTTTCCATTTTAAGCATAAATCTAAACTGACTGAAATGAAAAAACATCTGCCACCAGATTTCATTTTATTCATGATATATTATCTGTAATATACTTTATCATTTACATGCTTGAATTTGACCCCTAATGTAATGTTCATATTAGATTTCTAGAATATCAAATGTTACACTGCATTGACTTTTGTTTTACCGCATTAGTTGCATTATTTGTGATTTTGTCCAGTGTATCATTTCTCCCAAATTTCAAACATGTTGTTTCTAAAGACTGGAGAAACAGTAATGATAACAGAATAACAGAAAAGATGCTCTGGATTTCTTCAGAGCTCAAATACGGCAAAAAAAACCAATTTCACATTTAGGTTTTTTTCAAGCAATATAACAGTCATATTTCTCTTTATGTGATAATCTGGATTTTTCTCACAGTTTTCATGTGTCATGCTGTCAGTCTTTCTCATTGCTGTTAGATGACTTTGTCACTCCTGAGGTTTGATTTTGTTGAAATTCAACACACACTGGACTGAAATGACCACAATACATCTAGACAATGATTGGAAATGTTTTCTGCGTATGTATTTTTAAATATATTCTGTAAATGTGTAATACCAGTTTGCTCAACACGAAACAAGATTCAGATAATGTCAAAAACAAGACGGGAAGAATCTCATTAAGAAAATGATTTTTGCAGTGCACTTTAAAATCTAGCGAGTTGCCAAATGAGACGGCATGTTAAGGCAATCCCAGAATTCATTGCGAAAAGCAAAAACACAAAATTCATCATTCAGTGCCTAAAGGTTTTAATCAAATGTTGATAGTATTAGATTGTTATCTGATACAAGGCAACTAGAGAGAGAGCGAGAGAGAAAGAGAAAAGCAAAGAACTTGACAGACAGTTCAGATGGAGATGTGAATGCTGGGTAATATTCTACACACCACGCTCCAAAGCAACCATCAAGAATGAGTCCCATCATTTAACATTCATCATTCAACATTGACTCAGATGATATATTTACACATCTAATCACACATCTCTGCTCCTGGGAGGAAAAAACGAAATGTGAGAAAAAACATTATAGCAAAAGCTCATTTCAACATAAACTCCATCTTTATCTGACTCAGGATCTGAGGAGCATCTCACCGGAGGATCCTCACAGTTCAGCAGGGCACTGGGTTACAACATCAAACGCTTGAAGCTTGACTTTCACACTCCGGTAACACACAACCAATGGAGGGAAGACAAGTCTTATAATAGGACTCAGTCACATGGTCAGAAACACCAACAATGTTTAATGCAATGAAAAAGTTGGATTTACTTTATTAAAAACTGTGTGCCAAAAACGTGCCACAACATATTTAAGGAAATGTACTTAATAAAACTGTGTGCATAAATTAAGCAAATTTCCAAGAAAAATGTTGTAAATCCTACTAGTCGTTTTATTGTCAGTGTGGATACATTTGACATGTATGTATTTGGCAGACGCCTTCTGGAATCGAACCCATGACCTTGGCCTTGTTCTGACCACTGAGCCACGGGAAAGCTATATGTTTGCATGACCTCCTTAAGTGAATGGAGTATGAAATTCAAAACAGCAAAAGGTTAAAGGTATACAGAATAATCATCACAGGCCATTATAGAGATTTTCTGTGCATAGTTTAAATAGTAAACAAGCCCTTCTGTGCTGCTTTCCTGTATCTCAGTGGTAAGAGCATTGTGTTAACAACACCAGGTTGTGTGTTGGATCTCAGGGGATTGCAGATATCTATGTATAATGTAGAATAATGCAATGTAAGTCGCTTTGGATAAAAGCGTCTGCCAAATGCCTAAATGTAAATATTGATTAAACACACATAGATGCACATGTGATTCAAAATGTGAGTGCAAACAAGACGCCAATCATTTGACTGTTGTCAGTGGAAGAGTATTCTGACCATATTTAGTGACGGTTAAAATCAAGCAACCACCAAACATTTACTACATTTACAGTGGAGTCACAATACATTTAATCATAAAACACCATGAATATAACTTTTTTTGCATAGAGCTCACGTTGAAAAAGAACACGAATGAATCAGACCGAGACAAATTCTTGCTTTTACAGCAAACTATAAACTTAAATAGACACAAACTATGGCTCGCACCTTAAAAATCATGTAAAAAGACTTTAACCTAAAACTAAATTAGTTTTATTATTAATCAGATCCATTGACTGAGATAAAGAGCAAGCACTTACTTAAATAAATGAGTTCATGTTCCCGAAGGGCTGAATAACCTTGACACGTCATTGCGTAGCCACATCTAGATATCAATTAAATTCGTTTACAGATCTCTTAAAATGTCAAAGTGTGAGGAAAGAGTTATTAATAACGCATCTCACACCAATCCAGAGGTGAAGAGACGGTCACGAGAAGAAAAGGAAGCAAACATTACACGATCATCTTCGTCTGTAAAGCTTTCTGAATAAAACAGCAAAGAAAATAATCAGAGGGAGGAACATATCACAGCGTCATCTGTGCTATCAATTGCTTCAAAAACACCTTTATTCACATCCGTTGAAACACATCAAGTCAGTAGGATCAGAAGCATCATGGCTTTGATTCACAAGTTCTGGACTTCACAGCCGTTTGGTTTCATCCTCCTTCCTCTTTCTGCACCTGAGTTTGCTTTGGTTCTGGTGTGTTTATTGTCGTCCAGAGCGGTCTTGATCCATGAATGTGAAACACAGACACACGGCCGTGGTGACGAGAGTGTGCATGGCCTCATATAAGAGTTTAGGAGAAAACACACTCCAGATGAACAGATGATATCTCAGAGCCGTCACCAGAACCACATAAAACACAGCAGGAATGGACCGCAGGAGCGCGAAACAGTAACTGCCATGACCGAGACCCATTACAGCCCTGTGAGAAAGAGAGAGAGAGTTAAAGCTGAACCAGACTGATCTAGACTAGACCAAACTGATTTTTTATAATTCAGACTGCCTTGTGCATTCATCTCCATTAAACATTCCATTCGCTCATCTTTTAAGCATCTTTGAAATGTAAACATCAAGATTTCAAGCAGTATTTGTTACAGAAGAACAGATTGGCTTTAGCCCTGAGCTGACCTGAAGTGATGTGTTCGTTCAAGATGGTCAGTCAAGAATCAAATATCTCATTCAAATGAATTTGGTTATAGAATCTGCTATCTGGCTCTGGAGATTTGTGTCAGACATTCACCATCAGTCTTACATTAAAATGGAAATGCATTTTTGTTGCCACGTAAATATTAATAGTAGGATCCCCCAAAGCACAAAACGCATGTACATTTCTGTCAATGCTGATTGGACGAGCACAACATTAAGAGAAAATAAACACGTATGCAGTTCCTAATGTGCAGAAACTGAAGCCGAGAGTGTTCAGCTGGATCTTCTGAATGTAATGACTCAAAGTGGTTTCTCTCTTCAGGTGACCTGGGTGACCTGTAGAAACCCCTCTCATTCTCATTTTTTGATAAAAAACTCAGTCAAATAACAAATAACAATAAACAGACAAGTCCCACAAAACTGTTGTGAATTGATTTTACTTGCTCACAAACGGATTCTTAAACGATAAAAGATAAAGGTTATATAGTAATTGCGCTTCCGTTGTGATTCACTCTTTGGACCACATTTTAATTGGTTAACTAGAATACAGTTCATCTAGATGGAAATATGTCTGAAAGAACAGACAGGCTGTTTAATATTTCTCAACAAGACATGAAGACTCAAACACGTTTCTTCTATTTACATTCTGAAACAGAATGAATTCTCAGTCCGGTTCAGCGTGGTGTTGTATTTGATTGACCGGTTGGTGCTGGCAGCTGAATGGGTGACTCCCTGATCTGTACAGCTGCTGGTACACAACAAATCTGTGGAGTGTTCAGCCACATATCAGCCCCCGCTGTTGATTCACTTTCCTGAAACTGTCAGAAACAGAACTGCAGGTGCTCCACACGAGGAGTCTGCCGGCGGATGAAGCCATTTGCAATTCAAATCTAAAGCTCACACGGCCACTCTGGGTACTAGATTGTTTGCAGGATTCAATATCCCTGAACATAAAGCACCTGTTGCCTCCAAGAAAATGAAATATCACCTAACAAGCCTCCCGCCTCTCTCTCTCTCTCTCTCTCTCTCTCTAACGAATGGTGTAAATGCTTGGATGGGATGCGGGATGGGTCAGACATCTCGGCAGGGATTCCAGAAAGCATCATATTGATCAAAGAGCATTTCCTGGATCTGTTTGTGTGAGCGTGTGCTATACTACTAATGCTGAGAGCGGTGAATTATACATTCAGAGCACTTAGGCTGGTCATTTATCAGACAACAGGCAGACACTTTTTCAGCTTCACAGAAACGGATTTTATAATCATGTTTAAAGAGTGTCACTGGTCTAAACTGAGGGAGATTTACAGTTTTTACATTTGGGATTATGGAGTACGTGGAGTTCCCCTACACAAACCTCTCACACAAACCTGCACGTTATATAACAAACAAACACAACCCATTTATAATTTCAGCCTTCAGTTTATTGTGCTAAAATAAGATGTAATTCAGATAAAAGCATCTTCTCTATTCCTCTTCAAGAAAGTTTAAAATTCTGTGAGCTAAAGTAGGTATATAAAACTCTTCTATCTCCATAACTCCAAGACAATTTGATTCAATATGTTAATTAACTAATTGATTGCGTAAATATGTATCAAATTTGGGACCAAATGTCTAAACCACCTACATGCACGCACCCAACAATTCAAAAGCATTATAAATCAAAGAAAAGTATGTTTTTTGGAAATGTAGAAATGCAGAAAGGTTTGTGTGAGGGATTGGTTTGAGGGATAGAACATACAATTTTCATTATGACTCTAGAAAGTCCCATCAATGTACAGTATAAAAACAAATGTGTGTGTGTAGGGTTGAAGTCATGATTTGTTTAATTCATTGTTGTGTAAGTGTCTGTAATTGCAGCATCATTAGCAGCTCCGGCTCTACTAACTGCCCCCCGATCCCTCACTCACACCGAGAGATCACATCAACCACCATTAAAGCTGTTATCTTAGGAAGACGAGCACTGATTAATATTCCCATAATGCTCTGCAATTACACATCACTGATACGAGGATGAGGCCGGAATCTTTAAAACATCTTCTCTCAGTCTTCTTTCTGTAAAGTATTAAAAAACTTGCAAATGTATTTTCTCAGAAAAACTGCAGGGTGAAGAAAGTCTTTTAAAAGAGGGGAAAAGACCTAAAACGACTTTATTACACACATCCCTATCACAGTAATGACGGTATTATCCACTAACTCATGACATTTCAGGCTTTTTTAATGCACTACATTATTTTCTAATACAAAGAGGGTCATGCTAGCAGACTGTTGCAGGATTATTGCATAAAACTCCTAAAACTAAAGAAGCCGTATCACTATATCACTTTTTTGCAATAAAGGGTCTTGATGAACAAGACTTTAACATTTACAACATAACTACTAAGCTGAAAAACAAGACTTTATCATGATAATGTGGTTATCACCAAGAAACACATTTACTAACTATAAAATAATATTTCAGATTAAAGCAAAATGATTCAATTTTTTTACATTTATTCATTTAGCATTCTTTTTGGAAAGAATTGTTTAAATCTCAGAGATCAAAATCTAATCTAATTGTTTTCTAGGTTACTTTACAAAGGGTGCATTGTTGTAAAGCAGCTTTACAGAATTGATGGTTTAGCAGTACAGACAAACTGTATAAAAAACAGAATAAAAAATACGGAAATGATTCAAAACCCGTAAAATAAAATAAAAACAAAACATGAAGATCCGGTGAAGACTTCATCATAATATTTGTAGATATTTGATAAAAACGTATTCATACGAGTTTACATATTATAATAAGTCTCGGCATGGATGCTAATACAAATACCTTACACAACAAGCAAACATTGGGACATTGTGATGAAATATAAGTGGGTCAGTCGAGAGATTCAATGTAAATAATTCACAATGAATAGAACAGATTTGTACTTAATATGCATAAAGCGCACACATCTTATATATTCCTCACACCGTCTCAAAGCACGCAGGGAATGTAAACACTGAACCTCATGCATATCTGCAATAATGAAATAACTTTCACTTCACCGACAGATGGAACAGAGATGATAATAAGCTTTGCTGAAATCTCAGCGTTCAACAACAGCAATGACTTGACTTTCATTAAACATTCAACTCTATTGATTCTCAGATAACTTACCGAACAAACCACCTCGTAATGTTAGTTAATGAATCACACGTGCCAATGCCATGAACGCTTCACGCCTCCCTATATTGAATCTAACGGCTCAGTGTCATCATTTATAAAAAGATGATGTGGTACTGTGTGTGTGTGTTACCTGTGTCTCTGTGAGGTGAGGTAACAGAGCAGGTGAAAGGCCCACAGCAGAGGTCCAGCGTATGTGCTCAACACTGTGAGGATAACCGCAGGTGCTTCTACATAACTCTCAAGACCCACAAACCCCACCGAGATGTCCACCGTCCCGATGTTGTTCGAGTTTCCCTACACACACGGCAGAAAGACAACACATGATATCAAATACAGAAGCTGACAAAACACATTATGTAGAGATGTCAGGATGGTATTGGTGGTTGCCGGGGTGTTGCTATGCAGAAGCTCATATGCTCAGGTTAAAAGGAAATCCAGCTCGTTCAACCCGAGATGATTCATTGAGTAATTCTGATATCATTCTAAACCTCACATGATGTAACTTATCATTTGGTTACTTTCTTTTCAGTCTGTTTGCCAAAGTGGGTGAGATGCAGTAGTGGGGGTCGGTGATGGTGTAGTCGTCCGGAGCACATCGAGGTCCCGCAGCTCTTCTGCGTGCACCAAGTTTAGCTCTACAAATGTTGTTTTTCCAACATCGAGAAGAAACTCACGAGCGTATTTGCGCTTTAAGACAGATAGACGCAGCGAAGACAAAAACAATGCGACTTCAAGACAGAAAATATCGGGAGAGATTAGCCACAGTGTGTGCATGCGCCGCCATCTTGGATATTATTGTTAAAAAGTCTTTAACTTTAAATATGAGCATCATTCATAATAAGAGACAAAATGCACTAAACGAATGTGACAATTAAAAATGAACCATCATTTGGCCTAAAGCCTAAAGAGAGAGAGAGTCCCTCAGATGATGATGATGATGTCATTGTCAGGCCCATAATTCCACGCTCGGGTGCTTTATAGCATAACTAATGACCCTCCGCTCTCATTTACTTTCAATGTCTCTGAATGTCAATGAATGTTTCCCTAAATGAATCAAACTTCACATATTTAATGAACATGTCGACTAACGTTACAGAGGAGTCTTTTCTGCATGTAACACACAATTAAGTGACAGTACGAAGCCGAGACACTCGATGGCTAAATAAATAAAGGAATAATCAAATAAATAAACAAATGAACTTCATGGCTGAATTGATATAACAGGTATGAAAAAACTTTTTTTGCTGAGACAAGATTCTCCAACGGAAATGTGCAATAAAAGTACAATTCCCCAGAGTTTCTGTCAACTGCGTCTTCGGAAAGAGTTTATTAATAAACTGCACCAAAATAATGTCAGCATTGTCTCCTCTCTGTTCTTTACCTGGAAGTAGAAGAAGGCCTGACCGAACCAGTAGTGCATGATGGTGGTCTGAGCGGCGTCGTAATGCAGTTTCTTCCAGATGAACTGAGCCATGACGGTCTGAATGAGCAGACAGCAGGCCAGCGTGGGCAGATTATGAGCTCTGAAGAGCAGAGCCACCAGCAACACCACCCCACTGTACACTTCCCACAATCCCCTGCTCTTCAGACGCCCGCCGTCTCCCGCCGAGGACGTCAGCTGAGCTCGCAGCAGGTCCTTCACGCCGGTGAAGAGGATCCCGAGGACGAACACGTAGACGAATCGCGCCTCGACGGTTCCCCTGAAAGAGAGGACGAGAGACCGCTGATATTGACATCCACACGAGAATTGATATTGACTGCGAGAGCCTTTTGTCTCGCTCAAGCATGTGAGGTCAGAAGAGAACCGATGACGGAGAGTGACTTATCGTAGCTCACATGAGTTGAATGAGGTCACCCGTCCAGAGCGAGAGAAAGAAGAAAAGAAGACCATTTCAACAGAAGCAGTTCTGGATTTAACATGTAAAACACAATGCTTGAATAATATTGGGTCAACATTTACATTCGAAAAACGTCACCCCAACCTCCAACCTGACTGCTTATGACAGAGCAGAAGAGATGCAACTTAAATCTTTATAGAAATGATTTCACTACACATTAAAATCATGAAAAGGTCAACACAAAAGAGTTAAAGTTTTGGAAGTGAAATCACGATTATACACATAATGATCAATACACCAAAATCATGTTTTTTTTCCACTTACTTATGATAATAAAACCTGGAAGGTCAAATGTGCATCAAGCTTCATTGTATAAAACATTTTAAATGCATTTGATCAAATCTGAACCAGCGCTTAAAGAGCATTTCTCAGTTCAGAAACAATTTACTTTATAAATTAAAAACTAGGGCCGTCAACGTTAACGGGTTAATGCATGCGATACATTATCTTCAGTTTAACCCACTAAAAATATTAACGCAGAATCCGTTTGTTTTGACATATTTTTTCTAGCGTCACATTATATAATCCCACTCTTATTCATGTAAAGGCTTTTAAACCATGAAAGCGTTGCTCTGACGCGTTCAGTATATACACATTTTTTGGGGTAAGCACAGAATTCAAAATAAAATGTTAAATAAAATGTTAAATGAATGCAAAGAGTTGTGAAAAAGGGGGTCAGATGTGCGGCTCTTAAAGGGGCGGCGTTCTTAAACCTGCTGCTGGGACTCCTGTCATTACTGTTCATCAAAGAACAAAAGAAAAGAGGAATTCAATGTATTTGTGGTTTTAATGAGAATTCTTCTGTATTTAATTTTGAATTTAGCTTTAAAGACTGTTAAGTGTTTGAGAACAGCACTCTATTTCCTACCTGTTTGACATGATAGCTCGGCTATAATTAATGTTAAAATAAAGAAAAAATGTAATGGAGACATCAGTTGCAGTACAAATATCAGATTTGTGTCCAAATGCACACTACTACTTTTTAAAAATAGTTCAGAATAATAGCAAAGTCATCAAAACTATGGAATAACACCAGTGTAACCTAAAACAAAGAAATGAAAACGTTGGCATACATAAACAGTATGTTTGTCTATAAATGAACGTCAGACTTTAAGGGAAACACAAACAACGTTTTTCTACAGTCGTGTTCATATACTTGAGATTCTTTGACATTATTTAAGATTCTTGTTTCTGCAACATTAAAACCGTAATATCAGTTTGTATACCTTCATAAAAAGATTTAAACAATATCATCTAATAATCACACCGGCTGTGTTTTTCCTGTAAATATGTCATCTAAAACTATTTAGATATTCTCCTGTTAAAAAGCATGAACACTCAGAAGTGTTGTGTTTGTAACTTACACTACAGACAACAACTTTATTCAAAAGAGAAGCGTCTCAGTAGTTTAGCGGTTTTATATTGTGAAAATGTTTCCGAGTATCTTCCAAACTCTGGATCACTCACATTAAACATGGTTAGAGCCAAATGAGAGAGAGATCTCAGCAATTTCCCCAGAGAAGAAGGAAATCTCATCATTTTTATTACAACTGTGTGTCGGCTCCTCTTGACTGTAACTAAGCTCCTTCAGAAAGAAAACTACATCGGCACAAAACACTTTCATCCACAACACGTTACCATGCCAACCAGAACCCGGCAACAGCATCTTGTTCAAAAAGCACAGGGTGATACAGCAGGAGAACTAGCAGACACACAAACTTCATCCAGACACACTCAGGATTTGTGTTGTGTCCCACTTCAAAAGAAAAGTTTAAAACGACACAGAACTTCTGTACTGTATAACACTTTCAAGCTTTAAATGTCAGTTTTCTTAAAGCGGAGGTAACATGCTATTTCATACATTCTGACTTCTTTAGTGTTAAACATGTTGGCTTCTGATTCTTAACATGGTCCACTTGTCAAAAAGGCGTGTACGTGCATAATTAGATTAGATTCAACTTTATTGTCATACAAGTACAGTGTAAGGAAATGTAGTTTAGGTCTAACCAGAAGTGCAGTTAGCAAGTGCAGGATATACAGTTAGAATAAATACAGAATACAATAGTGAGAATATAATACAGTGGGCGTGGACTATAGAAATATTTTGCAGTAGGAATGTTCTATGAAAATATGACAGTGGGTATATACTATGAACAATATATACAGATGACTATATACTATGAACATTAATGTACAGGTGGATATGAACAGATAATAATTTAGACTAAAATAGTGCAAGTGACTTAGGTATGCATAAATTATTGACATTGGCTATTAAAGTTGCAGTGCAATAGGTGAGTTAATGCAGTTGGTGAAGTTATATGATAATGTAATGAATCATACGATGGTGCATTGTGTGCTGTAGTTACACGCGCCCTCCCCTCCAATGCACGCCTTCAGCAGTCTTACTCCGGAAATAATCATCAAATAATTTGATTAAACTAAATACTCTTTCAAGATACAAAGTATGCAATGCTACTGTAAAGGTACTCAAGATTCATATGACACTGGCAGAAACTGCGTGTTGTACCTCATCTTCGACGCAACTGCACAAAGTGTAAAACGTTTATTTTTGCCCAAAATGTCTTGTCATAAGGGATTGTGGTGATTATATGATAACAGAATGTGAACTGTTTCTTTAAATTGTTGTATTCAATGCATTATTGTGAGCAAATGCACGTACACACCTGAAAGCTAAACAAATCAACCCGTCTTCACTCAGAGGAAGACAGCAGGTGTGTTGTCATGTTTCATTTATTTGCAATAAGTGAAAATCAATCAAAACCTGAAGATGACAAAGAAAAGGAACGACGGGACAAAAAAGATTAACATGTTATTTAAACATTTATATAGTAACATCAGTCATACAGAGAGAGAGAGAGAGAGAGAGAGAGAGAGAGAGAGAGGTGTTTGGGTTGCCAGGTATTGCGTCAGGTTTATAACCATCCGCTCTAATAAAAACAAACATTGTGTAAGTATGTGGTTGGTTCCCTCCATAGACCCCACACACAAGTCATACACTGAAGACCAAACGCTTCTGTTTACTTATTCATTTACTGCTGTTTCTGGGTTTTCTCTTACATAAGAGTTGATTTGTTGTGCCCGCGGTTACCCATCAGGTTCGGGGGAAACAATGCGGACCCTTGAACAGAAAACTCACCCGCTCTTACAGAAAAAACAACCTGACTGAAATGCAAACTAACCACAGATTTTAAAACCAACTTGGGCCTTATTTACACATCACATTTAAAATGAATACTAGCTTAAAAAGCTTTGCAGAGAAGCCTGCACGCGTTTGTGAAATAAACTTCATTTCGATCTCTGTGTTAAACAGCATAAACGCTTCTGAATGAGACGTCAACTGGAGATGAATCCAGAATAAACGGCAGAGATGTTTTCTGGGCGTCTCACCAGACGCAGGTGTGCTGGAGAGTTTATAATCTCTCTCATCAGATGTTTTTATTTCTGTGGCTCTGAGACTCCACTGATCTGCATGTGAAAGGCTCAGAAACAACAGAATTAACTTCACTTTGTGTGGAACGGCACTATTAGAGGCGCACCGTAACAGCCCGACTGCAAACATCGGCACAAATCTGCTGGAATTGGTTTTCTATTCATTTATTAATGTAAACTGCTATGATGCGATGTTTCAAACAGAGATGGCGATAGAGAAGCAAAAATGACAGATTTCATCGTTAAAGTCGGCATGAAACTGAAGTAGTGATTGTTTTTTTTCTTTCGTATCATGACGTGTATCCGAGAGAAACAACTTCTGAAATAAGAATAAACTTAAAGCGGGAATTAATTTCGTTTATCGTGTACTGATTGGATTATTACAAATTGGGTGTTGCCAATTGATGGAGTCAGATTTGCAATCCAGTTTGCAATCTGTCAATCATTGTAGCTCCGCCCTCACGCCTTTCCTCATGACCAGAAGTGAAGGTCGATTCGAGAGGGGAGGAGGTTAACATTTTGAATTAAAGATTACAAGTGCAAATTAATAAAAAATAACAAATAATGCGCACGCATAAATTACACTATGTAAATCAATTTGAATTGACAGTTTTAATTTCATGCCGACTTTAAGAAAGATTTTGTCTTTTTGTTTCATTTTTTTATTTCTCACACAAATGTAGACTGAAATGAAAGCGAACGTTTAACTTAAATTGCGTTTCCTCCTCTCTTGAGAAGTGTTGATTCCTATATTCCACAGGCAAGATAACAAGCTTCATAACACACACATCACCTGAAAATCCCCTCTCGCTCATCACAACTGAACATTCAGACGCTCACACACACTTCATTGACACACATCCTCTTCAGATGCTCTGCCAAAATTCACATTTATTTATTTTCCACTCGCATTTTCTCTGACAACAATCATTCACCCTGTAAACAGCGTCGAGTGTAAACTCAGATTAAAGAAGATTGTTTGATGTCTCCATGTTCGCTTTTTTGTGCGTTGCGTTCCAGCTTTCTCTCCTCTGCAGTCGACTGCTTTAATTTGAACTCTCGCATCAAAAATGAAGAAAAACATGTTTTGAAAAAGAACACCAAACAACAACATGCTCAATATTAAACCATTATAAACACTAGAAACATTCATGTTGATTCAAACAAACTGTACTGATCAAAACATTTACAGTAAAATCAACATTTCTCTTTGAATATTTGAGATATGATGGGCGATCTCCACACTACAAGTCCCATACTTTTACTCTCTTATTTGGCTGCGAAATTTTTTGTTGTTTCGAAAGTGCACCATCTAGCGGTAAAAGTTTACATATTGTGGCTTTAAGACTTAAAATATCATAAAATAAGGAAACTGAGAAAATTTTGCTTAGTCAACTTAAAGTTTCCCTTTGTCTTAATTTTTAAGTTCTGTCCACTTAATTTCACGAGAATAATGAAATAAATATTTGAGTCACACTAATCATGACTTATTAAGAACTTTAATATTAATAGTATTTTTTAAATATGTACAAATGCACCATATGTCAATATGGCCCGTTAGATGGTGCACTTTCGAAACAACAAACGCGAAGCTTAATGATGTAATGCAGGAGAGTGGGATGATGGGAGATGCTGTTACAGATTGTTCTATCACCAGCCCGTGGATCGCCAATAAACGATAGTATCAAGGGGCGGGGCAATTTACGCATTTATCTATGACAAGCTGGATTTGTGGACAAAAACAGTAGTTTATATTTCTAGAAAATGCTCATGTGTGACTGCAATTAGCATTAAGAGTTAATTCAGTGCAGTTGGCATCATTGTTTCTTTCCGTCCCCAAAAATGTTGTAAGTCAATATCATTAATCCAAATGCGTGATTGATGCCCGCGTGCGTTACTTGATTGCCAAACAGGAACAACTCACATGCTGGTTTTAAATCCTCACACGCATTGCAATTCCTGCAAGCTCTCTCAAACCCATAGTATTTACAAGAACATTTTTCTAGAAGATTTGGGTAAGTACACAACTGCATAAAATATATCACACTGTGAAAGTGGTTTTGGGATATTTTATAACAACATATTGTGCCTTTAATTATTTTGAGTATTGGCAACTTATCCTGGTTTCGCAGAAATATGATGATTATATGGACAGACATCCCGTGCTTTGCTTATGAAATCAGAAACATAATGTTTCTTGTTTTCATGAAGCAACATATTTAGAGAAATCACACGCTGGTTTTCCTGAGCACCTTCATGCTTTCATGCGTGCGTTGGGAGAATTCAGATTTCCTCCAACAGAAATAAATCAGATTATTTATAAGTCAGTATTTACAACGCACGAGCTGCCAAACAATAATGAAGGTGTGATTATGCCCAGCTACTGTTCTTTTCTGTCTACTTATATCATTCAAACACCGAAAGAAAGATTTTCAGACCTCTGGAGCCCACCGTATTCAAATCAACAATCATTACGGTCACAGAGAGCAAACGCTTGAGATGGAGAGAAAGACTGCAGGCGAAAACCAGCGTGGGAGACAAATGAGAGGGGCGGAAGTCATCGGACGGTCCACTTAAGAGGCGAGTCAGAGGTTGCCAGGGCAACATAAACAGTGTTCTGTAGTGATTAATGAGTGTGAGAGAGACTCCAGTGGCACAGGGTGGCAATGCCAATTACTTCACCCTGACGCCCGCGCGCGCTCTCTATCTGTCATGAGGAGAGCGTGTAATGGAACACAGCCTGTGGTGCTACAGGAAGGGCACGAGGTCAAAGATTTAATTAGGTGAGAGAAAATGTCAAGTGGACCAGGCCAGCGACGCTCAAGTGTGTGTGTGTGTGTGTGTGTGTGCCTACTTTAACAACTTAATGGTTAAACTTAAACAAATGGTTTAGTCAAATAAATTTATTCTCGCATAATTTAGTCAATCTCATGTCATCTCAGATGTACAGCCTCGAGTTTTGCCTTCAGTCATCAGCTCTGTGTGTATGTCGTTCTTTTCCATCCCTTGTCTGTTGAATTTCAGCAGAAATAAACCTTAGGAATGACATAAAGTCACCCAACAGCAACACGAAGGACTGAGAGAACGCAAAGACACATGAACTCTTCTTTGCAGTATTTAAAGTCCCAGTGAAATAAAAAAATTACAATGCAGTTTTTTTTAAATAGTATATCAATGTGGGTTTTTAAAAATCATGTGCCCTCATAATCTGAAAAAGCACTTCCGTCCTGTAATGAGATGACATATGTTAGACGGCTTTGGCGGAGCATCCGTTAACTCCTCCCCTTCATCTGTCAGTCTGCTGCCAGATCCATTTCAAAATGCAAAAGCTGTTTTACACAACAGTGAAATCCCAGAGAAAGACGAATGTAACACCCACTATTTTTCTCATTCAAAATTCAATTTCACCCGGAGATGCGCCAAAATACGTAAGTAAAAACGATCGCAACTTTCGGCTCATGGGGACTTTAAGATCAAAAAGCATTGCACCTTCTTTATATTTTAACAATTTGATCCGTTTAAATGTTCTACCTATGCAAATAAAAACTATATTTTTAATATAAGCTCGGAATATGAGAGTGACAAATGACTCCAGTGGGTTTATAAAATGTCGCCTGAAGTGAAAGCGTATACTTGTGAGAGAAAGCAATTAAAATAATACTTAAAGAAATTAAGACTCAAACTTCAAATCATGTCTTGTGATGAAATTTGACAACAAGTCACGAGACACACGAGAACCAATGAGATTATCAAGGTTTCAATTTTGGTTTAAATTTTGCTGAATAAACTGAAAATATGAATGTTTTTTCTTACAAATGTATTATGTATATGATAATAATCATTTACATTGAAGATATTTTTCATATTTAAAGTAAATGTTTTCTGTCTATCAGTGTTTTATCATTCATCAGCTGAATAAAACTGTATCTTTATTGTTATAATTGTGGTGTGGACTTTGCAATGCTATTACACTTAAAACCGTTTTTAAAACTTTATCTTTTACTCTAATTGCTGTGAACAGACCTTCAAGGCATCTATAGTTTTTTCTGTGACTTCAGGTTTACTCATCAGACTCGAGGCTAAACGCCACTTCCACTCCTTACGGTCGTGTCGTCGCCGTTAACCTCGAGTCTGACTCACAAATCTGATGAGATCAGCTAGCGGACACAAAGTAAGCCAAGTAACTTTAGACAATTGAAAAACAGCGATAATGATTCGAGATAATTTATTCGCCATCTGACATTCAAGGAATGTCAAAAAGATATTTAAATATCATGAAACTTACTTTGAGACGGCACGGCTGCTGTGTTGCCATGGGAACAGGACGTTTCCGACGGCGGCGCGGTAGCTGTAGATGCCGAGAAGGCCGAGCGCCAGGGCGATCTTAGACACCAGAGAGCAATGCCGCTGGATGAGGACGAAGATGAGAGCGAGAGAGAGAGCCGCCAGCAACGACAGAAACATCTTATGATCTCCACTGAAACACAACACAAACAACAACACTTCAACTTTACACACGCACACTGAATATATAACAACAAGAAAAGAAACAGCATCTGATCTGAGATTAAGACACACACGCGTGGGTTTGGTTTATTAGGAACAGCTTCTGTTGGCTAATGATGGTTTCATTCTCTTGCTCTGAACTCAACACCACCAAACCTGTTATTAGACTTTAACACATGATCTATACAGTTTTAAAACAACCTTAGGGTGAGTAAATGATGACATGTCATTTTTGGGTGAACCATCCCTTTAATATACAATTCATGCACAATATTTACAGTTAACAATGAATATTTGTGCTTTATTCTGCACACACATTAATATATTTGAATAAATACTATATTGTAAATACTATCTTATATCACTGTACCTTAATTTGTCTTTTTTACATCACTCTAAAGATTTGAAATCAAATGCATCAAAGAGTCCAGTGTGGTGTATTAGGCAGGTGTACGTTACACTGTAAACCTCAATGCTCTATGAAATTAAATAGTTAAAGTAGTGAAAACTCAATTTGATATAAACTTAAATATTTTGAGTTCCTGTAACTAACTAACTGTAATGGACTAACTAACCTCTTACTTTTGAGTTAGCTTATCTTCATTTAAACAAGTTCATTCCAGACCATTTGATGAGAATGAATTTCAGTTCCCAGCATGCTTTGCGTGAAACTACATTCGGTAAGTGCATTTTGAAATTAAGTGTTATTTTATGAGATTTAGAAATGAAAAAGCCTTGTTAATAATGAATGTGCATTTATCTTGGATATTTAGAAGAGTTTTTTGACTTTTGGGGTAACCATCGTTGAAGGCCTCTCTATGAAGGCTGTTTGTTAATTGTTGAAAATGTTTTGGTTCTCTTTATGAGAATCTGAAATGTCATTTGGTCCTGCTCCACATACATCTAAAACGACGAGAGATTCTGAGAAATTATTGATGTTACATGGATAACAAAATCCAAGCCATACTTAAAAAGGCAACGTGTATTCACCATCATGTAAAGAAATGGGCGCTATAGGTCTAAAACTCTGTTAATGCCTCAAAAGTAAAAGACAGACAGACCGAGAGTGAGATGGAAAGAAAGAATTAGGAAGAGAGGGCATGACAGCACAGAGGTAAAGGAAAAAAAAAGAAACAGACGAAGAGAGAATTTTCATCCCATTGCTGGTGACCCTGAGCGTCTGCGTGCGCTCCATCCATCTGCTTCCAGACACATGCAGAAGAATACTAATGCGTTCAACACACGCGCGCGCATAAATGCGTGTTTCACAGGGTCGCTTTGGCATGGAGCGTGAGGGCGCGTATGATCGTCACGGATGTGTGTGGAGAATACTACTTTATCTCCAAACCTCTGTTCCCTGCGAGCTGCTTACATGGACAACATCTAAGGTAACAAAAGAAGAAGAGGAGGATTCTGGGTAACGCTTCACTGTCTACAGGAAAGTATAGTGAAGACAAGACTCATATATGCCAGTTAATGTTTACATGACGGACAGCGGCTTTTAAGTGAAAACTACACATGCTCATCCATTTGATCTCTGGGATAGCAGAGAAATAAGAACGCCGTGTTGTGTCAGAGTAAAGCCGGATAATAGCGGAGAGGGTCGGCGCAAGGCTGATAACACACCTGTCAATCTGACAAACCCAGGATCTGGATAACCCGTGTGAAACAGAAGCAAATGACTATTTATGCAACCGCTCACAAGTTCAGCTCAACTGTCGCGATGATTCATGAAGTTTGTCTATTAAACTCTTTTATAAGATGGAGATAATGTGTCACTTTTGTATGAGTCAGCCATAATTACAAGACACCATTAAATTAACTTTGAGCATATCAAAAGGTATTTGTCTTAAGATGGAAATAATGACAATTCTTTCCTTTCTTCATCCTCATGACTTTCTTTCCTCTCCAGAACACAAAAGAAGATTTTTTTGGAAGAACCCCATTGACTTCCATTGCTGTTTCAAGTGCACGGTTTGCTTTTATAACAGGTCTACTCGGAAGGAAAACGCTGATGTCTCCCGTAGGATC
>CM074093.1:762500-952500 GCA_037178815.1 Barbatula barbatula | reverse complement strand
GAGATGAATGTAAAAGTGTCCTAACCATGAATTCATCCTATATAAGAACCTTAGGGAGACATGGGACGGGACATTAATAGGAGTTTCTCTGGATTTGCACATTCTTGGGAACATGTAAGTACACAACTGCATGAAATATATCACACCGTGCAAGTGAGTTTGGGATATTCCATAACACAATTATTCCACATTGTGGGATTAAACACATGAATAATGCAAAAAATCCCAAATAATAACCTTAAAGGAGTAGTTCACTTTAAAGTTAAAATGTCATGAAAACAACATGTCATACAAGCCACATTTCCGTGTGTTTATTTCTTGACATTATTTTCACATGACAGTTAATTGATCAGGATAATGGACATTCTCGTTATTCTCACCACTAAATCTCTTTAAAGGAGTAGTTCACTTCAAACTAAAAGAATTGTTGCCTAGCCAAACAATAAGTCAAGCATTCCGAGGAAGAGCAAGTCATATATTTATGTTATATAATCAAGTATATTGTTTTCTTGGAAAAGGACCAATCGCACGAACACCCTGATTCAAGCTGCGATGAAACTGAAATGTGGACCTTAACCAACAGCCCCCCGGTGAAGAGCATTATATGGAGAAGAACCCTGTAAAGCTTTCCTCAAAAGCCTCACGTTGTTTTCGACAGAAGAAATAAACACACGGACATGTGAGTGAATTATCATGCACTTTTATTATTAAAGGGAACTACTCCTTTAGAGAGAATCAGAATCTGTGAGAATGATGAGAATGTTCATGTTTGACTGTAATCCCTCTAAATTAACGTTTAATGTCTCACGTTAAATGTTTTTGTCAAGTATATTAACTTGCATTCATTCTTTTGATTTGGGGGCTAACATAACGTTTCTCAGAGGATGTGACATTTGTATTCCCATGATGCATCTGCAGGGTGAACTGATGCTTTATCAGTGTGTGAATAAACAAGAAGGCCAAGCGACTATCAGGCTACCTTCTGCTCCCGGATCATACGAGAAGACAATACTGCGGTGTTCATGACATATCACTGAGAGGTTAGAGGTCACACACAACACAGACTGAACGAATCCTAAAACGATTCAAATCTCAGCATCCCTACATGAAAAACGCTGACTAGCGTTCACTATAGTAACATTTACTACAATTGCAGTGCACTATAGTATTCTGTAGTATTTATATAAATTGCTAAGCTGCTGTTGATACTGTAGTAAACTTTAGCATTTACTTTTATAAAGGTCACAAGCCTTACTGCTCAATTCAGATTCTTTGCTCAGATCAGATTTTTTGTTCGTCTATTCTCACTATTTTCAAAATGTCCTGTTAACACTCGGACTTCCGTGGCTAAAATGTTACTACACTTTACTATAGTAAATACTAACGTACACATGTTAGATGAATAGCTTGCTAGTCAATATGATTTGCTGTAAAGGGCTCTCTGGAGTTTATTCTTAAGGCCATTGCACATTGAGTCCGAAATGATAAATTTTAGCCACGAAATGATAGATTTTAGCCACATTTTAGCCACGGAAGTCCAAGTGTTAACAGGACATTTTGAAAATAGTGAGAATAGACAAACAAAAAATCTGATCTGAGCAAAGAATCTGAATTGAGCAGTAAGGCTTGCGACCTTTATAATAGTAAATGCTAAAGTTTACTACAGTATCAACAGCAGCTTAGCAATTTATAGAAAATATAGGAAATTAGTATAGTAGACATATATGTAGCACTGTACAGCCCTGGTTATCCATTTACATGTATGCATTTGCCAGACCTTTCTATCCAAAGCGACTTACATTTTATTGTACTATACATTTTTTTCTTTTAGGTATGTGCAATAACCGGGATCGTATCCATGACCTTGGCGTTGCTAGCGGAAAGCATATCCCTGCTCATCCCTTATAATTTTAATAAAAGCAAAGTTCTTATATGTAATAAAACAAAATAAATGATATCCTCACATACTCTTTAACAAAAATTTAAAAACACATTTTATAGGGCAAATGGGGTTTACAGCCCAGCTGGAATCTGATCAACCGCATGTCATCCAGAAGCTTAACTTATAGTGAACACAGCCTGAAACATTGGCTTAAGAGTGTAATGATGTTTGCGCTGAACGGGATAAGACCTCAGCCAAGACCCGATTCAAAAGAGCACCTGCTGTATAAAGAAAAAACTTTGATACGTTTCAGAAGTGAAGCATGACACCACAAGCTCATCTTACCTTAGTAGGGGTCTTACTGCTGGTGGGCATCCTCCTTGCCGCCATGGCAACCAGAGCACACATCAGGGCGGAGGAGAGGACGATGAGGGTGAACACTAGGACCCAGGGGAGACTGCAGAGGTAACAGAGACCACCGGCAGAGGTGCAGATGAGCACGTGCAGGGCGGAGCCCAGCAGACACAGCAGGTAGAAGGGCAGCGAGAACAAAGACGCCACCAACGGGATGTTCACCACTGCCTCTCTGCTCAAGGCCTCCGGCATTGCCAACAGCAGTAAGATCAGAACCTGCAGAGATTCAAATCAGAGTTTTCCAAACCACCATCTTTAAACCGGCGTGTGTTTACACCAGATAATAAAATCACGTTCATCAGTTTCACGAGGATCTAATGTTCTGGAAAAAATGGTCTACAAGAAAATGCTTTTTCACCCAAAACCCTGACATTGTCATGCAGCCAAAAAGTGAACCAGAGATTTCTGAAAAAAGAAGATGGAGATTTAAAAGGACGAACTCGACACACCGACCGTCAAACGCTGGCTTTGAAACTCTCATCCGGTCCCCGTACGCTTCACTCTCTCGTGAGTACCTTAATTGATGTTTCTCTACGGGACGTCACGCTTGAGCCAATATTTGAAAAGTTACATGAAAAACAAAACTTCCTAAACTTTAGCTCGGGGTCAGAAACAGTCCTGTTAGTATTCGAGACTGCCGATCATCTGTGATAAAACCTTTTCAGAGTGAAAAGTGCATGCGCATTATTCCACACCTGAGACGTATAACTAACTCCATTTTTTTATCTTCTCTCTTTTAACCGTTCAATTCCAAATATCCTTCTGAGAACATCTGGTGAAAAAGACCCGCTGAATCTCGTGCAGGCAGGATCATCTTTGACTGTGGTGGTGTATTTTTGCGCACATCTATTTTGACCTTCATCGAACGATGTTTCTCGTTGTGCCGCCTGCTGCGTCACCGCTCTTTGCTAACCTTCTGGATGAAACAGCAGAAATAAATCAATACGGACAGTAACAAACTCTCTAACAACACCGCCAGATATCTTCATTAAATCTTCATTAATATCTTCCTATATAAAAGTCTTGTTAATTTCATAGGATTATAGCATTTTTAATAACGAACTTCCGCTGAAATATCCCCAGCAGTCTCCTCAAGAGAATGAGTCTTTTTTTTACTATTTTTCTCTTTGCAGGTATATTATACTGGTTCATATCTAAAGTTAAAGCATTAAAGCAAAAGCAGTATAGACGCTGCGTCCGAATTCGCATACTATGACAATGCGTACTGATTTCAATGAATTACCCAACTATCAACCCTTAAAAGAGTATGTGTGGAGGTAGTATGAATAGATTTCGGACGTACTGCATCAGCCATGTTCTATTGTCATGTGACCCGTATGCTCTTTGACCCATGACGTTTAAAACATCAACCTGTAGGCGTCGATACAAACATATTTTATTCACCAGAAATCCATGAATCTGTATATACATTTAAAAAACGTACACCCGCTTTGACGTTTTCCGCTATTCCCTTTTGTAAAGAGCGTAGTGAGGTTTGGACATACTACTCATGATGTTTTCGCTTACTATATAGTATGGAAGTAGGCGATTCCGGACGCACGGAAGGAATCAGTCCATTAAAAAAGATGCCTAAATGGTTCGACCGAGTGATGCCGTAGACGAACCATTTCTGGTTCCACTCAGAATCATTCAGTCAAAGATTCTTTAAAGAACCGTTTCTTATATTTTTATAATCCAAAACCAAAAGGACCTTCTGTGATGTGCAAAGGTTCTTCGGATGTTAATGGAACTACTTAGACAGAAAACGTTCTTCTATGGCATTGTGAAGCACTGTAGATGACGCTCTGTGAAGACAACAATCCAAGGAATTCTCAACAGTACAACAACTAGGTACTGCCATACAATAATCTGATTCAATCTAAAATACACGACATTATAAAAGCAAAATGTGTTGCAATAAAAGACAGCTTCATGTTTTAATTTCCGACCCAAGGCTGTTATTTCCTCCAATACAGCAACTTATTTCAACAGAGAGAAAGCTCCTCAGGTGTGAGACTCTTGTGGGATGTTCAGGAGAGTGTGTATTGTTAATAATTTGGAGTCGTCCCTCAGGGGACACACAGAAACAGAACAGCCGACGGAGTCTAAATGAGGTTCTTTCATGCAGTTCACCTCAAGAGAAAAAGCACTTCACCAAAAAACCTGCTACCTAAAAATACTACAGCAAACCAGCTAGGAAGAGCGTTTCAAGAGCGGTCATACTTTTCATTAAATAATGAAACAGTTCAGCTCAACACTTTTTGGACAATTACTCCCTTATGTGTTTGTATGTTTTTCCATATTTTAGAACAATGAACTCATCGAAATTACAAATGAAACAAAGGGAACCATTGAATTATGTTAAAATAAACATAAATGAAAATGTGTTATATTTGATCATGTTACCTTTTGACTAGAATGTTTTCTTGTCGTTTTGTCAAGCAGCTTCTCGAGGTCTCACCCTAAGATGCTTTTTAAACAATATTAAAGGAGTTCCCATCCATTCTGTGCTCTCATTATTCGTTTTACTAAAGCCACAATATGTGCATTTGGAGCGCTAGATGGTGCACTTTTCGAAACGGCAACAAAAGGCGAAGCTAAATGACACAAATGTTATGTAGGAGAGTGGAATTATGGGACATGTAGTTATCTGTGGAGATCGCCCATCATGTTCACGGACGAGGTAATGAATGAATTTTATTTGATGTCATCGTAATGAATTTGCTTGCGAGAAACGTGGAATGGGACGGGCCATTATTTAAAAAAGGAATATCTCTGGATTTGCACATTCTTGGGAACATTTGGGATACACAACTGCATTAAAATATATCAAACTGTGCAGGAGACATATGGATATTTCATAACAAAATGATTCCATAATGTGGCTTTATCATGATTGTTTGCTAAATTATATTTTTGTCAACTAAACTAATTTCTGACATTCAAGCGTACACTTTCAGATTTAAAAGTCTTTTAAAACAACAAGAAACGTTTGTATATCCTAAATCTTTTGACCAGTTGTGTCCATGAGCCAGAATGAGATGTGAGATGCAGCATACTGGAAAATATCTTGGATGAGTTTAGACCAGCACGATGATCAACTTTCATTTCTGTTTTGCTGTTTTTAGGAGAGGAAACACATGATAACGCTGTACATCCCAGGTGTGACGGACTGATGGATGAGATAACGTTGACTGATATTCTGTGTGCATTTAAGTCAAGCGTCCCGTCCCGACACAGTCCAACAGTTGTATCTGCAAAGTGCAATCAATAATGGAAGTACCGCAGTCAATCAATACAACATCCAGCCAAATAAGGTCTTAAGGACACGGAGTCCACTGGGACGAGGAACATGAGAATGTCATAAAGTCTGAGGTCAGTTGAGATGGAGGTTTTATAATAAGAGTCACTACAACACCTCACATTAGAAGTGGATATAAATGCAATACACATGACACCTTTACGGAAGAGGAAACCTTAACAGGTTTCAAGGACCTGGCGGGAATTGTCCGGCGCCAAATCTCTCCGACCGGCACGTAGTCTGGATGCGTTGTGTGCCGTGAGGGCTGGCGAGATCTTGATTGTGAATGTGAGGGAAGAGAAAGACTAATTAAACTCTTAATGAGTTGGCAGAGAGAGTCAGTCCTTCAAGCCCACACATCCATAAGACCTCTGAACTCACATCATGTCTCCTCATTACTGAACCATCCGAGGATAAAGAACAAAATACAGACCTCAGTCAGAACAGACCCTCTTATTTCAATTAACACACACGCACGCACGCACGCACGCCCAGACTGGGATCCAAGCAATAACTCGTTCAATAAGAAATGTGTTTACCGCCACAAATTTTTAAACGGTTAACATATAAACAGATTGGAACTGACAGGAACCGGTAAAGCAGCTTAGATGCATAAATGTTGAAATTTATTGTCAAAGGATTTATAGTGTTTTTAGTAAATGATGTGTGTGTGTGTGTGTTTGTTTGTTGTTCCTAAGTGCGTTTGTGTATGTGTATGTTTTTGTGTGTCTGTTTGTATGTTGTGTGTACGTGTGTTTAGCTTTCCTGTATCTCAGTGTTAAGAGCATTGTGTTAACAACACCAGGTTGTGTGTTTGATCCCAGGGGATTGCAGATATCTATGTATAAATGAATAGGATAATGCAATGTAAGTCCCTTTGGATAAAAGCGTCTGCCAAATGCCTAAATGTAAATGAAAATGTGTTTGTATGTGCGTATGTGTGTGTGTTTCTGCATGTGTACGTATGTGTGTTTGTGTGTGTACATAAGTGTGTGTGTGTGTTTCTTCGTGTGTATGTATGTTTGTGTGTGCGTATGTGTGTCTGTTTTCTTTGTTGTGCGTCCGTGCGTATGTTTCTGCCTGTGTACGTATGTGTGTATGTATGTGTGTGCGCGTGTGTGTTTCTGCGTGTTTATGTATGTTTGTGTGTGTGTGTGTGCGCGCGTATGTGTTTGTGTGTCCGCGTGTGTCTCACCTGTAGAACGAGTATCATGCCAATGATCATGGAGTACATGTCATATTTGCCCAGTTGTTTGCTGAGGGCTGAACTCATGGCCTTCAGAGCCTCCAGATACTGTTTGAGAACCTTCTTGCCCATGTTACCCAGAACCTCTGAGGTGTTTCCATCAATGTAGAGCTTCATCCAGCTGCCGTGAGACTTCTCCGCCACTCGAAACAGCTCGTAACCGTCCTCTGTGAGAGGGGAAATAAACAAAACACACATATTCAATATTTCATGGGTTTCAGTAGAGAGCCAGTGTGTTATGAAGTTTCACATTAGCCCTTAAGAATGTTTTTTGACACTATGTTTTTGGTGCATTGGTTTCTATTGGCAAAGCCATGGTTTAACTATAGCAACCAGGTTTTACCTTTGGTTTTTAACAAAAAAGCTTTTCAATACCAGGGTAATTTGTGGTAAACATGGTTTTATTACACGACATCATTCTCTTTTTAGACTGGCGTTATGAGACTTTTTCATTTTGTTTAAAGTAGTAAAAACACAACTCTTGAGTTTTTCTTAATCTATTTAAGTAAATAAGAAAGCTAAAAATATATATATGGTGGTCTCACCTTCTACGCTATAGAAGTTTACCCAAGTATGACAACTACCCGCAAATGTGAGAAAGGTCCATTCATGCATACTTCAAAAAAACTACACTAGAAGCAGCACAACTTACCAGCACTTGTGCTATGTTATTTTATGTTATGTACACCGTTTAGATGATGAATACTATGTGCATTGAGATGCAGACACGCACACACGCTGCTCTGGGTCATGCGAAACCTGCTGAATGTTTAACAACAACTTTGTTTTTTTATCCGCCTGCATTGTGTCGTCGGGATGAATAGAGACAAACAGACAGACAGATGGATAAAGAAACGGATATAGAGACAGACAGGGATGAATAGAGACAAACAGACAGACAGATGGATAAAGAAACGGATATAGAGACAGACAGGGATGAATAGAGACAAACAGACAGACAGATGGATAAAGAAACGGATATAGAGACAGACAGGGATGAATAGAGACAAACAGACAGACAGATGGATAAAGAAACGGATATAGAGACAGACAGGGATGAATAGAGACAAACAGACAGACAGATGGATAAAGAAACGGATATAGAGACAGACAGGGATGAATAGAGACAAACAGACAGACAGATGGATAAAGAAACGGATATAGAGACAGACAGGGATGAATAGAGACAAACAGACAGACAGATGGATAAGAGAAACGGATATAGAGACAGACAGGGAGAAAGAAAACAGACAGACAGATGGATAAAGAAACGGATATAGAGACAGACAGGGATGAATAGAGACAAACAGACAGACAGATGGATAAAGAAACGGATATAGAGACAGACAGGGATGAATAGAGACAAACAGACAGACAGATGGATAAAGAAACGGATATAGAGACAGACAGGGATGAATAGAGACAAACAGACAGACAGATGGATAAAGAAACGGATATAGAGACAGACAGGGATGAATAGAGACAAACAGACAGACAGATGGATAAAGAAACGGATATAGAGACAGACAGGGATGAATAGAGACAAACAGACAGACAGATGGATAAAGAAACGGATATAGAGACAGACAGGGATGAATAGAGACAAACAGACAGACAGATGGATAAAGAAACGGATATAGAGACAGACAGGGATGAATAGAGACAGACAGACAGACAGATGGATAAAGAAACGGATATAGAGACAGACAGAGGATGAATAGAGACAAACAGACAAAGGATAAAGAGACAGATAGAGAGACAGACAGATGAGATAGAGACAAACAGACAGACAGATGGATAAAGAGACAGATATAGAGACAGACAGGGATGAATAGAGACAAACAGACAGACAGATGGATAAAGACAGACGGATATAGAGACAGACAGGGATGAATAGAGACAAACAGACAGACAGATGGATAAAGAAACGGATATAGAGACAGACAGGGATGAATAGAGACAAACAGACAGACAGATGGATAAAGACAACGGATATAGAGACAGACAGGGATGAATAGAGACAAACAGACAGACAGATGGATAAAGAAACGGATATAGAGACAGACAGGGATGAATAGAAGAGAGACAAACAGACAGACAGTATGGATAAAGAAACGGATATAGAGACAGACAGTTCTCAACATCTTAATGACAAAGACACGAGGAGCAGCCGAGTAAAGCATGTTCCTGTGTTGGTCTCCAAATCAGAAAGTGTTAACCATAACCCGCCTGTTAAACTAAATCTGATTGGCTGGCAAAGAAACAAAAAAGGCCCTAGCAGGGGTATGAGGTGAACTGACCCTTGTGAAAGGTCGGATTGTTGTCCTGCAGGAGACAGCTGAGCTGATGTCCATTAAGCTGAAGGAACCGTAGCTGATTTCTGAGCGACAGATCCTCAAACACGGCTGGAATCAAACGGCCCACGCTGTTCTTAGAGATGGGTAACCCCAGACCCAGGGCAAGGGTGGGCGTCAGATCCACCTGCTCCAGAACACTCGGCTCCTCAAAGCCACCTGCAAGAGCCAGACACACATGACATGAATCACAGCGAGATCATACAAATCTTTCTCTTAAATAAAACCTTCAAGATTATCAAAGTCAGTTATGGAGGTCCGGCAAGCGCCTCACGAGAGACCCGCCCCAGAGAGTCGGAAGACTTTACTCGTTTTAACACGGCTTTACCGGAAGAGCGGCCATATTGAGCGTTGCATTACTCGCCATGCATTGTAACGGCAGTAGAAGAAAGAGAGAAAGAAAGAAAGAAAGAAAGTCACCATCAATATGAATGAGTAAGAGATCACAAAAAAGAGTTCAGAGAGAGATCAGAGAGAGATCGAGACAGACAGAGAGAGAGACAGACAGAGAGAGAGACAGACAGAGACACTGTGTGTGTGTGTGTGTGTGTGCGTGCGTGCGTGTGTGTCCTAATAGATGAATGCATTATGAAACTGAGGAATAAATGACCGAATGCTTTAGACGCTGATGAATCAGCGGATCATTTCTAACTCCTGGGGCGTAAAATCGTCCAGCGACTCACTGCAGAAATCCTCTAACACAATTCACAAATATTTGGCATTTGATGCACAGTGGGCAACGGTGAGATTCCATGAAAGTTAAAACTGAAGATTGCTGCTGAGGCAGTCGAGACTTAAAAAAGCCTCTTTTCTGCAGACACTGTATGACTGAAACTGAGCAACATACAGTCACTGAAACACTTCAGTTGAACTATATCACGACTTTAAAGGAGTAGTTCACCATCAAATTTAAATGTCATGATATTTCACTAAACCACATGTCACACAAGCCGTCGTGTGTTTGAGAACAAAATGTAGGTTCTTCTCCATGATTTAAACAGGGGTCTGCACCAAATGTACTATTGCAAGAAATATATTTACTGTATGTTAAAAAAATATAAAATTGTTTAGTTTTCTTGGAAAATGACCAAATGCTTTGCTAGACCAGGGGTTCTTAAAGTGGGGTCCCCTAGCGGTCGCATTGCGAAAAACGATTTCTTGCAGCTTTTTCTCTTACTCCATACTCTCGAAACACGCAAAAAACATTTGCTACATTATTGACTTACTAATAAATAAGCAACAAATCATAAATGTCTGTTGTATTTAAATCGTCGATGTCTTGTTATGCATTTTAAAGTGTCATTATCATGTCACATGGCAGAGCGCTCCTGCTCTCTCCGTTCCCTCACAAACAAGCGCGCGTTTCCAGAGAGAAGAGAGAATCTGCATAGGCGAATATAACCCCTTTCAAAAAGACATGAGCTAATATGGCTTAGTCACTGAGACAGGATCAAGATTTTTATACAGCAATAGTATCATTTGACATTTGATAAAAGAGCATAATCCATACGCTGATATTCATTTTAATTTGTGTTGTATATTTTCAGATGTGCCTTTTTACATTAATATTGTTAAAGAAGTTACGCAGCTATGCCACTTTTATATTAAGCCCGTTTCTGCCACTGAATAAAAAAAATGTAAAGCGTTATCGCGACTTTTTGTCTCTCAGTTCTGACTGCGTTTCACCGCAGTTCACACTTCATAACACCCAATTTTCATATCGCACTGCTGATGTCCTTATTGCGAGCTTATGTCACGTAATTCTGAAAACAAAAATACTGACTTGATTTGATTAAAAAAAGAAGAAGGAAAGCTATTGTCAATTGTCACTACACCCCGCCAACGTAAAAGGATAATAATAGCTCATAAATTAATGGTATTATAATCACAGGATTTTATCCACGTGTTCATTTAAACGGTAAGCGTCTGTTGTGAAGCACTGTTTGCTTAAATGACATAAATAAATACAAGCCCATCATATTTCCTTTTGAATTCATTTTCAAATATTGAATTGTCAATGTTTCGTGTCTTTATTCGATTGCCACAGTGTATGATAATACATGTGTTTCATAAATCATAAATACTAAAACGAAACACTGATATGATTGTGACATAGCACAACAAGCTGTCAAATCACTTTGTCATCATTTACTCGCTCTCAACTTCATTCCAAACCCGTATGAGTTTATTTCTTCTGCACAAGAAGATATTTTGAAGAACGAAAACATTTTAAAATAATTGAACTTCCATGTGGACCAGACACAGTTTGATTTCCCATATTGTTCAAAATATCCTGTTTTGTGTACATCAGAAGAAATAAACTCATACAGGTTTGGCACAAATTGAGGGAAAATAAATAATGACGGTAAATGATGGAAGAATTTTCATTTGGAGTGAATCATCTCTTTATTGTAATGAATAATCTTATCGTTATAATCTTCATCATTTTAATGTTTGAGTTTGAAAGAGCTATATGTCTTGTTACTGTTGATTTATGAAAGCTTTTAAGATAAACTACTTAACGTGTAAATGATGACACACTGTTTGCAAGTATAAGTGAAATTAATGTGATTTAAAATATGTTTCTGTTCCATAAAACAGGTTTGAAGCTCTTCAAATTGTAGTTACCATAAACTTAATCACTGTTTTTGTTCATAAATAGCTTTATGGTCCCCAAAAGGTTTTCAGTCCCTGACCCCCAAAATAACCAGGGGACTCGAGACCACCACTATCCTCGGAGGTGGGTTTTCAATGTATTCAAACATTGCGCACATGCACTTAATAGGTCTATTCAAATAATTTGATAAAGGGTATTTTGTGCTGAAAATTAAACGCATCTTATGGTATAACTTGACTTGCGGCACTCACAGTGACCTAATGCGTTTGCTAAAGTGATATAGACACCTCCAGGGGTCACGATCGAAGGGGAGGAAATTCCAAAGGTTTTATTTTTAACTTAAAAATATTAGTTATGTTATTTAACATATCTTATATGTTTTGTTGTTCTTGCTGAAATACGTATACATATTAATGAAAAAAAAATATTTCTGGTAATCATCTTGCAACCCCCCGGGGGTCCCGACCGCTTCTTTGGGAACCCTTGCGCTAGATAACACCCTGATTTATCAGCTGGTGTCGTGAAGAGCCGTTTCAAGCTGTGATTTCAAAACGTTAAAGTGCATTATATGCATGAGAAGCCTGGAAAGCTTTCCTCAAAAGCCTCAATTTGTTTTCAGATGAAGTAAACACACGGACATGTGACATATGTGTGAATTATCATGAACTTTTCCTTTTAAATTGAACTACTACATTAACTTAAACACAAAGCCACAAAATATGTGTCTGTTATTATATGAAAAGTGTCAACACTGCAGATGTAAAAGATGTGCATTAAACATCTCTTGGATATGACTTAAAACACATTATCTCCCAAACAAATGTCTGTACAGTTTGCATATTCTAAGAATATTGGATTTAAAAATGTTTAATTTTGCTGCACGGTGTGTTGAGTCATCTCTACTGAGAAGTCTCGCTTTGCTTAAATGATGCTTTCCAACATCCAAAGGTCCGTTTCTGCAGTGTATGGGCACGGTAAAACCCTGGTGAAATAAGAGACGCGCTCTAACAATCTGTTTTAAAGCTGCATAGAGATTAGCAAACATCCGCAGAGTGCAGACACACCGGCACACCGTCTGGGATGTTATTTATAAACATGTTTACTGTGTGCAAAGCTCTTCTACGGGAGCCAAAACCGTATTAGAGTCAAAATAACGGAATACAGCTTCACGTCTGGCCAATATACAGCAGTGACCCTAAGAGAGACATCAAATATACAAGGCAAGCTTAAAATGACTCCAGTTCAAACCGAGCAAGTTTGCCGTTGGACAATCAATAAACTATCTGCTCATTTTTCCCTCTTGAACTTCAAACAGACTCGCAAAACCTTTATATTTGGAGCAGGAATGTAGCTAACCTTTACTTCATGACCCTTTAAAATAACGTAATTTATTGCCCCCAAATGAGTCACGTAAGCCCACCCGGGACCACCGGAGGCTCACCTTTCCTCCTGAAGGCGGGGCTAATGAGCACGAGGGGCGTGTTGATTTCTGGCTCTGATGATCCGCCGTGACTGCCGGTTTCAGTCATGCCGTGATCTCCACACAACACCAGCAGGTTTGGCAACGTGCCTTCAGATTCCTGCAAAGCACAGAACGTGTACGGTACATCAGTTACGTTCACACAAGATTCACAAACCAGAGAGCGCAATGACAGAAGAGCTCAAGCTCTTATATACCAAAGCTGACACGCTCGTTTAAAACTCAGCTTCACTTTTTGTAGACAGAAACATAAGTGTTAAAAACATATTTCTTTCTTTCGTTACAAAACAACTCAATTAAATTGGTTGACTTGGACTGGATAGCAAAGTAAAGGGGCTCAGAATAGAAGTGAACTCCTGAAATACTACATAAAATAAGGTAAAAATCTCACTATGAGAGGTCGTAAGAAGCTGTTTGATGAAGAAGACCGCAGATTTCATTCATTTTGAATTATTTCTACTAAAGTTTCATTTCAGTTACGATTTCGTGAGTTTACAGCAAAAATGTGAAAGACAAATGAGTGACCCTTAAATATGTGCTCAGAATTCATTTAGATGTCAGAAGTTAAGGTTTTGATCTAGTATATACTTTGCACAGCGTATAACTTTTATGTGAAAAGGTGATTCCAGAAAGCAAACAAACAAAATATCCCTCATGAAGACACTGAACTTCTCCTGCATGCTTTACATGAAGATTGATATTTGTGTTCGATTTGACTCAATTCAGAGCTCTGATGTGTTTGTATGATGAATATAAACTGTATATAAGTGTGTGTGAGATCCTCTTCACTGGAGCAGATCACTGCGGATTTAAAGCTGAGCCGTCGACACACCTCTCTCTCTCTCTCTCTCTCTGTCATCAGGGACACGGGGACGATCGAGTCGGTTTCACATCAAAGAGATTCTCAGTGTGTTGGGCCGCTTGAATCCCTGAGCGTTCAGCACAAGCCGCGTCTCACACGCTAACAAGAGTCCCCTCCACACCGAGCAAACGTTCATCTCTACAGGATTCTGCTCATACAGCTGACTTTACACAAACAATAGTAAAAGAGGACTAATGCACGAAATCAATACTGTTCATAAAGATTAGGACCGCAACATTTATCAGAATTATAAGTGAGGATATAGAAATAATTTTATTTTTATACTATAAAAAGTTGAACAAAAATGTTGTCAAAGCAGAGAGACGTAAGCCGGGTTTACATCGCCGATGGTTTTATGCGCATTTTGAAGTTTCGAGTGATGGAAATGCCAACTTTCGAAATTAAAACCATTCATTCCCAAAAAAAAACCTCAAGCGAGCATAACAACTTTTTTGCAAATGGTTTTTATTTTGAAAGTTGGCATTTCCATCACTCGTTTCTAATACGAAACTTCAAAATGCGCAGTTAATACAAATAATGGGAGATGGAAATGCATTTCCCGAATAAACTCTGACGTAACGTGACGAAGCGGCTGTTACCGTTGATTGTTGTTGCGTTGTCTAAATTGAAAATAAAAAATAATGTGTTTCTTTGAAGAAAATGAAATCTGGAACAGTTTTTTTACAAAAAGTACATTTACTTTGAAAAAACTGTTTGCAAAAACGTGCGCAAATTAATACCTAAGGTTCAATTATTCAACAATTAATTTCATGTGATAATACGACATACACTGGACTGAAATGACCACAATACATCTAGACAATGATGATTTGAAATGAACATTTGGAGCGCTCTTTCATTTGTTCCACAGCTACATGTTTTCTATCACAGCATGAACATAAATATCAGAATATTGCCGTACAGTCATTTGAGTTGTATAACAAACATCACAACATGTGAGAATCCAACATCAAAACTCCTGATGTAGAAATAAACAACCAATGATGTATAATCTCAGATTCAAATATTCATGAGCTTGCAAATGACTCTCTCTCCTCTCGCCCGAGTTAATGTACGTCAATGACCGGCACCATGAACCAAAGCATTACAACCCGCCGCCGCCGCCTCACTCACAGGCTATTATCCGCACACACACAGAGCTGAAAACAACAGTCTGTATTGACATGTGTGTTTTAAACACCACAAAGCAAAACAGGAATATGATCATTCTGTTATTGACCCAAGACTTGAGAGAAAAAGCTGAACTTTCCTTCCGGTCTGAACGCTGTTCTCTGAGCATCACCGTGATAAAAAGGCTTAACCCAGCAGTCTAAAGTGGATTTCTGCAAACTGGTTTAACTGGTCTACTATGCCAGCTAGTTTAAGTTTGATGCTGTGCGCTCTCAGGCAGTTTCAGAACACTTGGATTCCAGCTGCGAGTTTGAAATATACTGCAGGAAAACCGCAGTATGGTGATGGATGAGTCTGCGACTGTAAGACTGTGTTTTCACCCTCACGCTACAGGGGTTAAAATCTTTCAGCAGAAGGAAACGGAGTCAAGAGAAGAATATAAAGTGTGTTTTCTCTCGTCTTTATGAGGTGTTTTAACCGTTACCCCCCAGATACTTTCTTGTTACCGTAAAAAACTCATTCAGAATAGATTGCTTCCCCCGTGACTCAATACTACAAAGCTTAAAGGGAAGCAAAACTTTGGAAAGCCAACCAGCTGGAAAATAATTCAAGCGAGCGCCGGGAGTGGTGTTGAAAAGCTCAGTCTCTGGATTCACGGCGGAGAGAAGGTGTGTGGACTTATCAGACATGTTTGAGTTCTGCACAAAATAAGAGTCGTGTGAAAGCGTTAAAGGGACAACAGAAAAGTGAGTTTAAGAACAAGAAGCTAAATGGAAAATATTTGACATCCATTGGGGAAGAGTGTGGGACATTCTGAAATCATTGCGAGATTTAAATGTAGTGTAAGTATGAAGTCAAAAGTATGTAAATTCTTAATGTAAATGCATCGGTCTGGAGTATTTTGAGAAAAAATATCTTGTTTACAATTTTGTGCTATAATAGTAAAAGAGTAATTGTTAGTGTACAAATGAACATTGGGCACAAAAGTAAAAGTGGTGACCCTTTGATAAACTGCCTTTAATACAGACTTGTTATCAATTACAAAATTCCTTCCATTATGAAACTATATATATAAATACAATATATAATGCAATATATAACATAATATAATAATTTAAGTGCATCTATTTCTATTAAGTGTAAATTCTTTATTTAATATATTGTATATATTTTTTTAACTCGATTTCCACTCCATGTTTCTGCAAATCTATATTAAATGAATTTATATATTATTGATAGTTAATTTAGAGGAATATTACAATTTTCTCTTAGAGTATTGTCAGTCGTTGCACCCTGAAATCGACCTGTAACATAAAAGTGATTCACTTTAAACGATGCTGCCTGTATGCCGACTGCCAAGAGGTGTGTTCGACTGCGCAGACTAAACCAACGTATCGCCAGAACCATTTAAAGCATCTGGAGCAGTCGGTTCTCACAGCAGTTTGTGACGTACACGGATCTGGGAAGAGCCGCTTTCAAGTAAAACCCCAGTTCACGGGTGCAGATCTTGCACCTGCGTTTGGTTGCAGAGTCTAAATGAAAATGGGTGACAAAGCTTTGACTAAACGACTTCGCATGCTAGCATAGAACGAGTCTGAAATCTGTTGCCAGATTGTTAAGCTCTTGTGTGTGACCAAAACGGTCGAAAACCTCCAAAAGAGGACGAGGGTTCAGTTCATAACTGACACAGTTTCTTCCTATAGAATCAGGCAAGAATAAGTAGATGCTTGTCATGTGGAGGTTGCATGCAAAACTGACTGTTCAAAAATCTGAGGGGGCGCATGCCAATTTATACCAATACAGTTTATTGACTAGACTTGCTTCGTTGTGACTTTTATGCTGGGAACAAGCTGGCAGTAACAAACTGGTCCTTTTGCAAGTCATACATGTCCGAGACAACATTTACTGATGCTTTTATGTGGAGGTTAAAAATTCCAGATTACAACAAAAACTGTAAAACACAAGACTGAGAGAGAAAGAGAGAGAGAGAGAGAGAGAGAGAGAGAGAGAGAGAGAGCGAGAGCCCACAGGCTTCAGTTTGACGTTTGTTATAAACACAAAGTGATTCTTCACACACAGCAGCGGCAGCAGGGTTTATATATTCAGGTCGACGGTGAGGAGTCTCCTCTAGAGATCCTTTAATACGGGTTTGATTTAATTAAACAAGAGTCAAATAAATCACAGAAACACTTCAAACAAAGAGCTCAACACAAATTGAGAGAAACAAGACTTCATATAGTGTTGTGATAACTCTTCGCATCCACTGTCAGGTTAAAGAAATCTATTATCAGTGTCTGTGGAAATATGATGAAAAGTGATGCAGTTCAACTACAGCACAAGAGTGACTGAAATCACACAGTACCATAATACCTCGGTGTATAAAGCCCACGGTGCGATATTTATTGCAATATTTCAAATGACAAATGATGACTTTGATAAGCGTCCTCTTTTCTTTATTTCTCATCATAACTGTTGCTTCAAATGACCCATCTCACCCTTTATAAAATAATTGCACCAGATGGATATTGCCAAAGGTAACATGTATTATTACCATTTAATCTATAAACACTGTACGTTATATCAGTATGTATGTCCTGTGGGTTCAATCCATAACCTTCCGAGTTGCCGATCCAATGTTCCACCCATTGAGCTGTAACTTAAAACTAAGATACTATTGAATAAACTTAATTTCATTATGACCTTTTCCCCAATGCAGACTGTGAATTACGTCCTTACGCACACAAGCGAAGAATTTACCCATGATGCTTTGGGGCTGGATATAGTGTCTCAAAATCTGAGAATGTTTAGTTTTTCATTCAATTTCATTTTATTTCGACATCATCTTGCCCAAAGGTGATTTTGTTCAGGTAATAAATGGTGTCCTTACATCAAGTAAGAATAAAGCACGACAACTTTCTTCTCCTTCAAAACAAGCAAACAACAGATTTGCATGTCATTATACAGCACAGACACAAAAAACCCAGCGTGGGTGAATTTATAAAAGCATGGCCCATTTCACGTCTCAAACCTCGTCTTCAGAGAAGGAAAATGACGTCCAGGAAAATGAGGACAAGAAATAAAAGCGTAACATTGTTTTGGGATTCTCTGAAGTGTTGTAATTTATACGCTGTGCATACGTTCGAGTGGGAAGCTCACAGTATAAAACACAGAACACAGCGTCAAGGTCCAGTGAAACAACCCTGAAGACCAGAAGAAACCCAAGAGAGGGCCAGAAGCGTTTCTATAGTGTGGAAATCACTTCATTTGAGGATCATTTGGGAGCGCAGAGACAAAGAAATGGAGGAATTGTTCTGTCTGAGGAGAAAAATGATGCGTTTGTCTTTAAGGGCGAGAGACGAATGCATCAGAGGAGAGAGAGATGTAGATGTAGGACAGAAACTACAGACGCATGTGAAAACCACTTCTGCACCGCAGAGATCTTTTGAATATTTCAATCATTTCTATTAAATGTTAATGACATTAAATAGAGAGCAAATGTGTGTCTCAGATATTTATCTGGAGAAAAAGACTTCGAAACAACTAAACTCATTTGATTCTCTTTTTATTTATTACTAATGCTGCGTTCACACCAAACGTGAACAATGGCGTTCCTCGCTCGTTCTTTCTCGCGGGAAAAGTTCGTTATTTTCACGTAGGTAACGTGAGCTGACAAATATCTTCAACTTGCAGGGAAGACGAGATTGACGTCTCGCACCGCCTGCTGTGCGCTCGTGTCTATTCACTTCTTTGCATTGACTTAGTATTTTATTTCACGCGTTGGTGTGAATCCCCCATAAGACTAACTTGATTCTCAATATAAACACAACGGAGAACTCCATCAAATTTCCTGGGAAATAAAAGATCGACAACTTTTTCTTCCGGGAGCTAAAAAAGACACAGAGACATTGTGTGATAAATTTCTGATGAGTAATCTGACAACTAGAGGTCTTCACGGAGGTCCCGGGACTGGGTCAAGGTCGGGTCCAAATCCGATTACTTCGGGTGCCGGGTCTATTTAATTTTTGTAACTTAGTTTCAACTGGTTAAATGAGCAAGCTCAGTCAGCAGCAGCGGTCAATGTCAGGACAGGCCGGGAGCTAACGCACGTGTGCACGTCATGTTTCTATGCTGCAGTGTCACAAAGTGAATGTAGACGGGCTTTACACCGAGTGACGCAAATCTCACCCGGAACTGAAATTAGAACCACAGACGACTCGTTCGGGTGATTCAGAGTCGACTCCTTTTTCAATTTAAGTTACTCTTTTAGATCCAACTTGCAGGAAAAATTATAATAACAGAACAAAAGATGTTGTATAAGCACTTCCGCATTTGCGTTTTGCCATAGTTTCTACAAGCGGAAACTGAGGGTCGTGCGGAGCAGCGGATATTAAGTCACTGATATGAGACAAACACAAGAGAGACGAGAGACGGGACATTAGCTTAAATAGGAGTTTCTCTGGATTTGCACATTCTTGGGAACATTTGGGAACATGTAAGTACACAACTGCATGAAATATATCACACTGTGCAAGTGATTTTTGGATATTTCATTACAAAATTCTTCCATATTGTTAATTACAAATATCTCAATATTTTTTACTTTGTTTTTACCCCGATGTCCTCACAGTGCACATTTTATGATAAAACGTAAGTCATTCTATGACTATGTGTTACCCAATGGCACCATTTTGTGAATAACCTACAGAACAAGAAAGAATAAATCTTTGATATGATTCATGACAATGGGTGTGTTTTACAGTTCTGTGTGTTTCTCTAGTCCTCTCTCTCACAGATCTCATGTGCTGATATAATACTGGACATCAGGCCTGTGCTGGGGATGTGTAAGTGGGACAGAGATGTCAGGAATCTGTGCTCATGACCCGTGATTGAAAGCGACGCATGGCTGGATTTCTCATTTAGATCCTTTCAATTGTCCAGATTATTGTGGTCTGGTTATCCGCTGTAACCGCAAGTTTACCACACGCTCATATAAACACAAATGAGATTTTCATAAATGAGATTTTCATACCATTTTTTATAACTTTTTTTGTTAGAATGAGAATGGGATTTAGTTTGTGGGGGGTTTTTGTTAATTTTTTTTAAATTGGTTTGTGTTGGTAAAATTTTTTGTTTTTGGGGGGGAATTTTTGGTGGGAGACGTGTGACTCAGTTTGACTTACCGCGTGCGGTTCATGTCCGGCATCTTTTAACCATCTCCAAATCCAGCGTTATATCCACCGTTTATATAACATTCATCACCCAAATGCAGTGCACAAACACACACAGAAAATGCATGTGTGGCGTGAGAAAAGAGTCTCTCACAAGAAAATGCGTGAGAGTTGGCAGCCCTGTACACATATAATTGAGTTTCTGACCAATTTGTGACACATTTTTAAGGAAAAACATGTTTCTTGCAAATACATATCTAACCGTATTTAGAATAAAAATCTTTGGTTTCAAAACTTATAGAGCATCACGAGAGAGAGAGAGAGAGAGAGAGAGAGAGAGAGAGAGATAATTCTGTAAGGTTGAAAGCAGCCAACTGGTCCTTTGGGAAAAGTTCAAGAATGGTATTTGGGTCAGAACTCTTAGCCCCTAAAAATACAGCGAGATTTCAGGAAAAACACAAGAAAGGAAAATGAGAAGGAAAAAATCTACTTAAAACTCTTAAAAATGAAGGTTACAACGATGCCATAGAAGAACCATGTTTGGTTCCATAAAGAACCATTCAGCCAAAAGATCTTTAAAGAAATCGTCTATATCTTACTTTTGTGTTAATATGAAGAACCTATTATTCGCCACAAAGAACCTAATGTGAAACAGAAAGGTTCTTCAGATGTTAAAGGTTCTTTATGGAACCATTTAGACAAAAAAAATTCTTCTGTGGCATCGAAGAACCTTTTGAAGCTCCTTATTTTTAAGAGTGCGTGTGAAGATGCTGAGGTCCCTGTTTTAGGTATTTTAGTGTGTTTCTGTACAGTTGCTAGGGTGTTCTGTTTGGTTGCTATGGCAATTTTCTACATTTGTCGGCCCCCTGGACCTTAAATGAGCCCTTCTAGCAACAGCTCTTTTACATAGTTTTACCATTTAAACACACACACACACCTTTGATATGAGGGCTGCGTGTATCTTCTTCATGCTGTCATCCATCTCCATGAGCTTTGGTCCAATCAGAGAGCTGTGCGGTCCACTGATGTGACCGATGTGGTCCAGGCCCAGATAGTGTAAGATGAGAATGTCCCAGTCGTCTCTTTTTAATGTGTCGTCCAAATGACGGGTGACGTTATTATCCACCTGAGACGAACACACACAGTGACAGGTGATCACAATCTGGCGATGATCAAACAGAACATCGTTTTATTTATTTTGGACTGAGTTCGCTCACCTCCGTGTAGTCGGACACGAAGAAGGATGTGGTGCCATCCTGTTCCATGAAGTGTTTGGGGAAGAGTCGGACCCAAGTGTCATCGCCATAAAAGATGATGCGTTTGCCAGCGTTCTTGGCCTGCCAGATGAGGTTATCCTCCAACAGAGCTGGAGAGTTCAGATTCATCACCACATCAATAAAACCTGGAATACTGCCGGTGGTCAGAGCCTACAAATACACAAATTCACTTACAAAACATGCAACAAATATTTTTCATATATTATATATTCACTTATTTTCATTTCGGATGGTTGGTTTTGAGCCTAACAGAAGACATTTACATGAACATACACATTGCATTTACATATTACATTTAAACTCTTATAAACAAAATATATAGAAAAGATGTTCAACATCAAACAGAGACACACAAATCACAGCATAACCAAAAATACAGCTACAGTGTAAGAAAAAACGTGCTCAACCTGTTGTTTCTTGTGTATAAAATCGTTCTCATCTCATGACGTGTAACGTTGAATGTGAATGTAAATGAACGGAAATGTTAAAATAGACCAGATGCTTCATCAGCTATTCTTGGAACAGCATCACAAATTTCAAAGTCTTTGTAGTTTCACCAGGAGGAAAGAGAAACACAAAACCTCTTCCTCGTCCTGCTGGAAAACAAAATCTCCTCACTTACAAAACACAAGCTCATCTCTCAGGACCGCCATCATCCAATGATGCTGTGAATGAAAACTACACACGACACACACACAACACGATCCATGAGAACAGCCGTACTGTTTGCTGTGTGGGTTATAATGAGGATATAGATTACGTGTCTCACAACATCATTACTGTCATCACGCGTGTTTGTCAAAGACAATAAACACAGATCATTTGAGAGAGAGAGAGAGAGAGATGAGATTACAGTAAGCATGAGAAGATCTCTTAAAAGACATATAGTGTTCAAATATGATAAGATATAAGAACTTATTATTTATTGAAACTACATCAACATCATGAAATGCTTTCTTGTTTTTTATAACTAACATTTCAATATTAGTTTTAGTTTCAGTTATTGGACCCCATTGGCTACCATAGTAAGAAAAATTACTTTATAATTATATTGTAACTAAAGTAAGGTAATACTGGTCAAATGTACCACCACAACCCGTTCACTTTAAAGCATAGACCATAAAAATAAACTGCAGTCCAATTTAATATTATTTAAGCTAATCTAAGTGTGAAAACCAAAATGTCAACAAATTAGTCAAAGGTTCTGGTAATCTTGCAAGTGAGAAGAAAACAGGCTAGAAGCTTTTCTATGACTTATAGCATTTTAATGGTGCCTTCAATTCACGTACTTGGCGGTTGTATTTGTGACACATAAAAGCTGACACCTTGATGAATCGTCATAACCGCAATGATTTATTAGACAATTAATTGTCATAATCGCAATCATCTATTAGACAATTAACCGTCATAACCGCCATTATATATGAGACAAATAACCGTCATTAATGATTTATTAGACAATTAATCGGCATTACAACAAAGATTTTTTTAGACAATTAACCGTCATAACCGCAATGATTTATTAGACAATTAACCGTCATAACCGCAATGATTTATTAGACAATTAACCGTCATAACCGCAATGATTTATTAGACAATTAATTGTCATAATCGCAATCATCTATTAGACAATTAACCGTCATAACCGCCATTATATATGAGACAAATAACTGTCATTAATGATTTATTAGACAATTAATCGGCATTACAACAAAGATTTTTTTAGACAATTAACCGTCATAACCGCAATGATTTATTAGAAAATTAACCGTCATAACCGCAATGATTTATTAGACAATTAACCGTCATAATCGCAATGGTTTATTAGACAATTAATCGCCCTTATATATGAGACAATTAACCGTCATAATCGCAATGATTTATTAGACAATTAACCGTCATAATCGCCATTATATATGAGACAATTAACCATCATAATCGTAATGGTTTATTAGACAATTAATCGCCATTATATATGAGACAATTAATCGTCATAACCGCCATTATATATGAGACAATTAACCGTCATTACAGTAATAATTTATTAGTCAATTAATCGTCAAAAGTACAATGATTTCTTAGATAATTATTTCCTACTGAATGGAATTTCTAATGAGAAAAATAGTGGGCGTGACTTCCGCTATTTGATTGGATGTATAAAAAAAGCTGTTGCATTTGAAATGTAACTGGCAGCAGACTGACAGTTGTAGGGGAGGAGTTAACGGATGCTCCGACCATAGCCGTCTAACATATGTAATTTAAGATGGATAGTCATTACGGGACGGAAGTGCACACGAATATTAAAAAAAGAGAACGACCCACATTGATAAACTATTTACAATAAAGGCAGCAATATTTCATGAAAAAATAGGCACTGTAATTTTTTATTTCACTGGGACTTTAAGAACCTAAGGGAACAAAAAAAAAACACAAAATTGAAGTCTGGCTCATATAAAGGTGGATTTTCTCTCTCTCTCGGTTGAGTCGCTCTGTCAGCAGGATGAACAGAACGTCCGCTTTTCAACGGCTAATGGTTTCAGTCATGTCACATTTGCAATGAAACACGGGCGATTAGAGAACACCGGCTCTCCTCTGCAGGACGTTTCTGCTGCATTTCAGAGTTTGGCACGAGAAAACCTTGAAATCTGTTTGCGTGTCAACTGATGCTTCTAATACACAACACAGAGAGAGCCGAAGAGAAAAATCATCCTGTACTTCAGTCTGAACCTTCATCTTCATCTCATGTGTCACAAACATTCATTTGACATCATATGCGTTTGACGGATGTTTTTAACTTAAGTGATTTTGGGTAAAAAATGGTGTGCTAAACTTTACTTCATCGCACAAGTTCATACATTTTCCATTTGGAAATCTCATCGTTGAAGAACAAACCCGAACCAAATCTAGAGCCCAGCTCAACAATACAATCGCACACATTTAAAAACCCTTTATCAAAGCTTGACACCTTACATAAGTCCCTCTGAACTCACATTTCCTTAAACAATCTAAGAACTTTGTACATAAATGTGTTTTTTCTTTAACAGCACGATTACCTCTAATATCCATTGAATACACATACAGGTACACATGACCGCATGCTGTTATGTAATATGATAATGCTAAAAATCTATAAAACATTATACTAACATATATCTAGTAGTGGACAAATAAAACGTACATCTGTCCTGAGGTGAATGAAGATAAATCTCTCTAATGATATCAAATAATATTCTGTATTATTTCGAGTTTGTTGTCAAGAGTTTTGCTGTCACATCATTAGGCACATGGTACAGTTTATGTATCCAACCATTTAAAAAAATGAAATCTTTATGGGAGAACTCTCTCTCTCTGTCCTTAAAACTGATGATCTATTATTTGACATCAATATATATATATATATATATATATTTAATTGTTCATCTTGACTCATCTTGCAACTCTGGCTCACACACTACAGTTACACGTTTTACATAAGCAAACTATTTAGAGAATTAGCTTTTATTTAGTTGTACTTAATAATATTTCAACTTCAAAATCTTTATAGATATCACTCTCTGTGTGTGCATATCCTCTGATGTTTGTATCTCAGCATATTCTTATAACAGCAGGACAACATCTCCTTTCTCTTTTCCAACTTCCACAAGGCATCATTTGAAACTCTTTTTCTCTGACACCCATTTCTTCTCCGTTTCCGCCTCCAGACAAGCTGAATTGCGGTTTGGAAATACATTAGTGACAACAGCCCACCGTTTAATCTGTCAGTCCACATAAAAAGTGACCCAGATGAGAGATTTCTCCAATGTTCAATACAAAATCCCTTTACCTCGCTGTACTAAATCTACAGCCCGAGCCCTGAGAGCAAACCTCTTATCTCTGCGGGAAAATAAGAAACGTTTACCTTCTTTAGCAGAAGCAAAACTTTTGGCTTCAAAAACACCTGTAAGAAGAACAGAAAAGGGTCTAAAGGAACCGGACCATTAAAGGAGATCAGACGTCTCACAGCTGAGAAACAAACCCACACAAACTCAAAACCATCACTTCTCTTGTGCTCTTTATGAAAAATCGCTGTGTGATTGTGTCATGTTGTTTTTAACAATCTTTGTACAGCTTTTCTACATCATCAATACGAAGGAAACTAAGGTGCAGCTTCTATAATTCATAATGAACCGGAAGGGCACGGTGTGTTAAATTTCAGTGAATTTTACTCAAATCTAATTGTACATCGGTAAATAATTTCATCTCTCTACTGAATTTCCTTTTATTATAATCGATAAAGTCACAACTCTTATATGCCCGCCTGCCCCGCGGCCTCCATTATGACATCATGTTCAATGCCAACGTGTGAAAATCGATGACGAGAGCGTCTCTACGGCAACAACAGCGGCACCGCTGTCTGACTCATGTTCTTAAAGAACTGGTGACGGGGCCACTTTGTCTGTTTTCATCCTGCACAAACACACACAGAGGAGCACGCCGGCGATGGTGTCAGACACAAGATGACGGGGTTAAACTCCTACGAACGTTAACAAATAATAGAAGTGAGCTACATTCATGACACTTTGTCTGAAGGTTTCGTTAGATCAATTATATCCCCCCTCATGGAAATATAGAAGTGATGGGATCAACAGGAACAACACGAGGGTCCGACGCAACAAACTGTTTGTGTAATATATTCAGACACATGTGCTGCACTGTTGAGGATCCCCAGACGTGATTACAGTCAATCAGAAGGATGTCAGGTCTGGGTGTCTAATAAAGGTTTCTCCAGTGATTCAGTTGATTTGTTTCTTGACCTGAACAGCACAGATGACTGACTGATGTGTATCTGAGGTTTAGTTAGTCATGGTGTCACACAGGTGAAGAGATCACAGAGCCGGCCAGTGACTGGATGACAGCGGATGTGAATTAGGGATGGATCAAGACTGCCATCTGCTGGACACTCGGAGGAGAGTTTGACATAATACATTTGCTACATGTGCATCAATCTGTGCAGATTAGACACAAAACATGACCTTAAAGGGATGTGTGTGATGTACCTTTATTCGGGGCATGGTGACGGTGGGCGCTCTGGCTTTGGCGATGAAGCTGTGGGACGAGCCTTTCTCCACCAGGTGTCTGGTGTAGGGCATGAACCTGCGGCCATCAGAACCAAACACAAAATCTTCTCTCAGAGCATCAACCAACACTATCACAACCCGTCTGAACACCGGCCCGGGGGATTTACTGGAGTTTGTGCCACTTCCTGCAACACAAATAGTCAAAATATATATATATTCTATACACAATATTTTATATAGGCTGAATTCTGGTAAACTGGGACGTATTTTTACGTATTAGATGACTACAACCTTCTGTGCGTATATTGTGTTAAATGTGTGTGTTGATTTATGATTGTATTCTGCACGTGTGCTGTTGGTTGAAATGACAATAAAAGTGATTTGAATTAGAGACAAAGCAACACAACACGATACAAATATCTTCATTTCCAAGGGCACAGTTCAGATTTGAGCCGTCGAAAAATAATGTCGACAATTTGTATGTATTACTATTTTTTAAATGAACATAAACTATACTTACTATTATAAACCAGCATGAATGACACATTCTATTATTTAATTAGAGACTTTAAGCCCAAGACATTAGTTATTAAAAAATATAAGAAAAGCAATATTAATAACAGCCCTTATAAGTCAAGTCAAAGTCTGCTTTATTGTCAGTTCTGCCTCATGTACAGTGAATACAATTACAATAATAACAATCACAAATCTAATAATGTCTAAGAAGTCTCTGTTACCTGCAAGTGGTTCAGCGGGAAGATCCGATGCTTTGCTCTTAGAAGAAAGGGAAGATTTGACCGGAACAGGAAAGAATCCTCTGAGGAAGAGAGCGATGCTCAGAATCTCACACATGAGACAGAGTAAAGCAAACACAGATGAACTCAACCTCATGATGAACATTAATGACACTCTCACGACATAAACACTCGAGATCTCTCATTTAACTACAAAATGACATCGTGTCGAAGATAAAACGACAAGACAGACAGACAGAGAAACTCGATGAATGAAGCGTAGGATGGATTAAGTGTTTTGAAAGTCTTATTTCCGCGTTGTGACGTAGACGGCACTACGGCAGCTCGAGAGGATCAGCACGACCGTATGACTACAACGCACGAAAATCCGACGCTGTTAATATTATTTCTATATGCGCGTGTGTATTTCTATATTCATGTTAATGTGATTTTACTACTGAATCTGTGTTAATGTAGAGTGTATTATTATTTCAGTGTTATTATATAGAAATGCGCTTTGTAATACTTCCGCCTGTTCTGTTTTGAGCCTGTAGAGGGAGACAACGGACTGCAAACAAATGACAACTTTGACAGTATAAAGTCATTAAAACATGCAAATGTCCGCACTTATTATCTAAATGACAGTTTTAGTCCTGAACGCAACACCAGAAACCGTCAGAGAAATTATGATGGATTTAATGGGATATATTACAATGGGGAATCGTATTGGTATTAATGTAAACTGTAATGTACGGGTGGGATGTATTCTGGCAGATGGATGGGAACCAGTAACACCATGTAAATCCTACTGGAATGAGACACAAAACACACAACATTGAGGGACTTTAAACAGCAAATGGTTCAAAAGTCTGTAACGGAAATTACAAGTTGTAATGGAAATAGTTTGAGAGGTTTATTTTGATTATAAAACATCACACAAGCAGTCAGATGACCGCATGATGTTTAATCTAAAACACAAAGCAAAACCAGCTGTGGCACAGATAACGCTAAAAACTAAAAAAACACTTTAAACAAACATGGATGTCAGCACAGGTACATCTGTAAGATGTCTGCTAAAGATCTGGAGAACATCTTAGAAAGAGCTGTTGAACATCCATTCTAAATCACACGTCTCACAGACGTCTTCTAGAGGTCTATAGGACATCTGACAGCAGACGTCTCACAGATGTGGAGCAGATGAGCAAACAGCATCTGACAGATGTCTTGCAGATGAAAATCAAGTAGATGTCTGCCAGATGTACATGTGCTGCCAGGGACATATTTGTTTTTAATTCTTAAGTTCGGTTTAACACAGTTAGAGTAAAAAAAACACATTACAGAATATCTACTCGTCTACCACAGCTGCCGGAGCTGGAGTTGATGGACATGAAACTCTTGAAAGAATTGGATGACTTCTCTCCTGAAATGAGGGTTCTGAAAGTAAGTAGATTGAAGGCAATAATCCACATCATCAGACCACTCAATGTACACGTGACCTTGTTTATCCAAGACGAAGAGGAACTGGTGCCCAGAACAAGAAATAAATGATATCCAGGCTGGACTTGGAAAATCCTCCGCACAAAATGTTCGAGACGCTTGAATCTCACGGCTAAAAATAATATTAGGCAGAGCAGGCTCAGTATCCACACAAAACCAATCCTTTTTATAGTCATTGTCCAACGCTTCAGTGGGTAGAAGACTGTGATGTAGCGATGCCCTTTTATAAGGACCATAAAGAAGATGCTGCCGTGTCGAGAGCTGTAATGACACAACACATAAAACTACCTAAGATCCATTCAGCCATCGCATTATAGGCCCAAAAGGGCAATGACAAAAGACACAGCAGGTCAGCTAGGGCGATGTGAAAGAAGCTCAATATTCTTCACCGATAGTTGTAGTTGTAAACCAATATTGCAAAGAAAAAGTACAAACTAGGGATGCACTGATATGGACATTTTGGCCGTTAACAATAACAGATGATTCTTTAACATTGGAAGCCGATAACCGATATATTGTCTGATATACAGTATCTAGATATCAATATAACATTCCCCAAGACTGAAACAAACGGCAAAAAGTGGACGACTGCTTTATATGAAAGACATAAGAAGTTTAACTAGAGGAATTGATATAGTGGTATTTATCGGCTAGAATATATCGGCCTAAATTGTATTATCCGATACTTATATGTCTGATCATTTAAACGTCATCCAGAGTACAAAATGAATGCAAAACCTGCACAACTATGTCCACAAGGCTGTAGGAATACACACAAGGGCTTAAGAAAGTAGATTCCTTACATTCAATATAAAAGGGAAAAAAGAGAAGTGAAAAGAGACTTACTGCTGTCAATAATCTCTTCCATTGTGTTTCAGATCTGTGAAGTATGAGTTACAGAGAGAAGAAACGATGTCTTCATTTCCTGGAAACGTCTTCAGATGCACGACAGGTGGGAAAACACAATCACTTTCACCAAAACCTGATCTGGATTCAACATTTGACATTCACACACGTGTAGACTTGCGTACAGATCAACGCCGCTAATGAGGCCTATATGATTAAAAATGATGTATTTAGTTCAGTCTTTTGAAAAGCTCTCCATATTTCAGTGACGTTTTCCTGATGGATCGTGACATCATATGAAGATCTGGCAGGCTGTCAGGGTAGATACACAGATGTCATAGAATACTAGGAGAGCATCTTGCGGTTTAAAAGCACAAAAGTGAAAATCAACAGATTGTAAAGTGTTTACGGTGTTAGTCAGTTTTTATTTCTGTCATTTGAAGTGCAAGATGTGTAATGGTAAACATATCATATCGTCTCCTTGCACTGTTCTCTGAACAAGATCAAATATCTTTTTTAGTCCAAATCAATTTTCATTCATTACACGTGGAGTAAAACGTATTTGGTACATCGAAGACATGACACATTACGAATCGTCTTTTGTCATTTATTGCTTATAAATGCTCAAGTCTAATGTTGGTAAAAATAAAATTCTATAATAATATCACAAACGAAACCTTCACGATAACTGTACATGACATATTGCACGATTAAAAGCCTTCATAGTGATCACAATAATACGTGAAGAGTTCACCGAGCTCCTCTGTTATTCACATTATAAAGCACACGCTCCTCTCTGAAGAAAGACATAATAAAGAGATAGAAGACAGCAGATGGCAGTGACGCGTCCCGTTCATCCCACCGCACCAGAGAAAAACACATCAACACAAACATATTCATGTGAGATCCAGCACTACACAAACAAGTGTTCGAGAAATCAAAAGACAGAATCGTCCGTGAGAGAGAAGAGAGATGTGAATGAGAGGTGGTGATGTCATCCGATGTTCAGGTCTGCGCAGGCTCCACCTTCAGCTCAGGATAGAGTTCTTTCAGAAGCATCTCCATCAACACCTGAATGACAGAAAGACGCCGGTTAATCCCCAACTGATCAGAAGAGAGAATTTACCAGGACGCGTCAATCTGAACTATAGTATTGATTCTGCATCGCATACATTTGTATGTTTTTTTAGCAATGGGGTGCATTTTGGGATTGCACTGCATTCTTTGCTCTTTATATTATAATATATATTATTAGTAAACTAGATTTCAACAAAATGCTTTAAAGCAAACTTCAGCTCACACGAACGTCAAGACAATTCATGAACTACACTTGGAATAAACATGAATAACACATTTAGAGCTTTACCATACATTATTCTGTGCATCGTAATATGATTTATGTTTGTTATATCAATACAATATTTCTATATTACTTCACTTCTAGTTCGCTGTATAAAATTCTCCCGACTTCATGAGCCATTTGCAGTACTTTAACTTTCTCTTCGAATCTGTCATGAGCTGACAGAAAGAGAAAGTCTGGAGTCTACAGACCATAGGGGTCAAAGGTCATGTAAGACAAACACAACACACGCTGTGTTATTCATGAGGTTTTTAAACAGGAAATGTATCACCCTCGTTCCTACATATCAAATATTAGAAGAGATTATTTCCAATAATCATGTTTTTATTTTGTTTTATTGTGTTAGTTGGCTGTATTTGAGTTATTGTGGCTTAATTTAAAACAAACCAACTGCAGTTTGATTGATATTAATTGGATATATTAAATATGATTTTTGAACATTTTTTTAAAACAGAGTTGTGCCTTTTTGGAAATCTACTCTTTGTGTTTTCTCTGCACAATGAAATCTTTGTTTTAGAAGGACGTGAGGTTTATTTCCAGAGAAATGAAGTTCACGAGAGCCTCACATAGAGCAGATGTTTGTTGGCTCTCGCCTCCTGAAGAGCGTTGAAGATCTTGATGATGCCGTTTCTGGCGTTCTGCTGACCCACCAGATTCTGAAGAGCATCTGCAAACCAACAGTAACACAATGAGGACACATCAACCACAAACCACTTTTATTATAAATAAATGAAAGCACACATCAACGATACTGAAACAAGGACCTGTGTGAAATATTACTGAGAAGAACGGTTTCTTATATTACAGCAATACACGACTGTGAATCTGTGTGTCTTTACAGAAGAGCTCAGACACATTTTAAGGGTGATATTTTATGTTTTAATGTAATATGTTGAGCATCCTCATCGGAAGGGAATTTTCCCATAATGCCAAAACCAAAGTTGCTCTGTCACCTGGAATATTATCCAGAAGTTTCTGTTGGGCTCTCTCCTTGGTTTCTCTGCGTTCGCTCTCAGAGCGGCTTTTGTTATGAGGTGCCAGTTTCCCGTCGGGCCAAAACGTGTCACGGAAAATATTAATGTAGTAAACCAACATCTGCTCATTGAAAATCCAGTTGACCGTGTCTCTGATCTGCCTGCACAGAGAGACATTCACATCTGTTTAACACTCTTTCAGCAATACACAAATCCAAACAAAACATCTAGAGCTTAACTTACTCATACGACATTGAGAAATATAAAAACAAGATAAGCAAACTAGCACACACAACAAAACATGACAACACATTTTTATCTCATCTGTTTTTGCACATAAACTCTTGATGTCATGCAGTTATTCTTACTTATTGATGGTCCTTCCAAATGTGACTTGAACAAGTGCTATCAGCGTCTTCCTCACCCATTTGAACACTACACAGAGAGAGAAACACAAGAAATAAACAGATCAAAAATATTAAAAAACAAACAGATCTGAAGCAACACAACCCTGTCCCTTCACACAGTTTAAATGGAGGGAATAGATTTATTTCTTTGTTTTTTATTCATTCATTCGCTCTCAAACCAACAGCACTATTCACTGCACTTCTTTAGTTTGAATTATTTTGCACTTTCTGTAGATCTGAACCAGATTCAATGTGAAGCGCATATACACACAAAAACATACGTGCGCAAGCACACACACACACACACACACACACACACACACACACACAGCACACACACACACACGCCCACACAAAAACACACGCGCACGAACGAACACACGAGCGCACACACACGGTGCGTTTCAGCCTATCCCTAAACCAAACCATCACACAAACCTTTCTGCATTTTTACTTTTCAAATAAACATAATTTCCTTTGATTTTTAATGTGTTTTGTTCACTGGGGCAAAAACATCATGTCCACACAACACAAGGTTCACCAGGACCACAGACACACAGAGGATGGTGTACTCACTGCCCCGGAGTTCAAAGATTTCCCCGATCAGCATGAAACAGGGTTCAGCCAGAGCATCTTTCTTTCCATCAGTCTCATCACCATAATCAGACAGATCGCTGTCATCGTCTGCTTCATCCTGACACACACAAAAGCATCCTCCTGAAATCTACAGTCTGACCAAGAGTGTCATGAGATTGTGTGTGTGTGTGTGTGTGTGTGTACCTCTTGATGTGAGAAGAAATCTCCCGGCAGTTTCTCCAGGAATGAGGCGAGAGAGAAGGAGGATTTCTTCTGGATGTCGATGACCTTCAGATGTTCTGGAGACGGGCTCAGAAAGGCATACAGGGCTTCGCTCTGACACATGCGCTCATCCGTCAACACTTTCTATCGAAGACACACGCAAATAAAACAGGAACGTCATCTCGAAATCACCGTCCGGGAAACAGAAAACGGCCATTATAAGTGCACTTCACTGCAATACACATACTGTCCCATCAAACTGGATTCAGGAACTCACCTGTAGAACCGTGTTGAGCTGAGTTTTGGATTTGTCCATGAATTTTTGGTCGATGGATTTAAACGGCAGTTTGCTGAGCGAGGGAAGCTGCACTTTCTTAAGTAACGGAAAACACTGCAGAAAAGAGAGAAGCGTCACTTACGTCTGAACGACTCTGTGGTATTTTATCATACACATCCAGACAGAAACATCAGCCGTACCTCCGTCAACTTCCTGTGCAGAGCCTGAAACTCGCTGAGCTTCCGGACGACGCTCCAGCAGGTATTTTGAGAATCATCTCTTTCCGAAAGACTCACGGATACGGAGTAACACGCCATCTGCTCTCCGTTCTCTTCAGAAGCCTGAAACACACACACATCATATTATAATACACACACACAAGATGAGCCAATATTACATGAACAACATCTCATGAAGAATATTACACGAGAATCGTTTCTCGTTCATCATTTTCACATTATTTCAGTGAAAAGCGTACGGATCCGAATCAAAGATCTTCTTCTGGAAGCCTGACAGAAGTGGCCACTACGAAATATTGAAAAATGAAGTTTGACATTTCTTCTTCAACAAACAAAACAAAAGGACACAGGTATGAAAAGCCCTTTGCACTGCATATCTGCATATGTCAATATTCAAGTGAAATATGGATTATGGCAAGACAGAATGAATGAAGCGGACCTCTGTGCCGTGGATTACAGCTCTCCACGAGCCCAAGTTCTCACACCAGCAGTCTGTGCGTGAGATGTGAAGCTGGAGATCGCCGTGTTCCTTCTCCATCGCTCCGATTTCATCCTTCAGCAACGTCACGATCTAAACACAGATCTACACATGACTCTCTGAACTACAACACGAGAGAATCAAACTCAGAAAGATCAATCCCCGCTCTAATGGACGCAATCAAACCACACACATTTATACATTTAGCAGGCGCTTTTATCCAAAGTGACTTACAGTACATTAGAAATATAAAGTATCTGTTTCCTGGAAACGAAACCCTTCATCTACATTTCTGTCTCTGTGTGTTAAAATCTCAAACTGGCTACTGGTCATTGGTCACACTGATATTTCATGTGCATCGGATAAAATGAACTGAAAAGACGTAAAACACACACGGCACCTTCTTATCGGGCCGTGGTGCGTTCTGAATGGAGCCGAGGGCCTGACGTTTGTACTCCAGTCTCTCGTACAGCTGCTGGAGTTTAGTGGCGGCGTAACTGGCCTGTTTATTGATGCCTTTACTGCCTTCATCCAGAGCCACGTCAGCCCCCTCCGTCACCGGACCCTGAACGTGACAGAAACACACACACGGGTCACTTCATCATTAAGGTTACAGTAAACAATGCTTGATCATTTATTTATTCCTTCATATATTTAGTTATTTTATCATTCGCCTGCCGCCAAGACTTTACGAGGCCCTAAGCAGAATTTTATTTGGGGGTCCCCCAGTGCCCCAATACAATCGACTTTTATCAAAGTTTGATTATTTAAACCGAACAAACTCAATTTTATTAGTTGAGGTTGTATTAGAATGTCATAAAACAAAAACACACAAACCTTGCATTACAAGTGTATTGTGACCGTCAAAACATTTCATAATTTCATTGCATCTAATTTTAGGTGAACTGTCCCTTTAAATATGAGCACACACCATCAGAAGGTCGTGGAATTTATTGTTCAATGCATTTAACTATTTGCAAAAAATATTTAAAAAATCTTTTTTATTTTATAGTAACCACAACCTTTTAAAACCACACAGCTCTTGAGGATGATTTCATCTTGTTTTTGTTTTTTTATCTAATGTATTTACTTGATAAACATTAAATACATTTACAATATGCACACAATTATTCTTGACCTTATCCGAAATAAAACGCTTAATTGTCAGATAATTATACATTACTTGAATCACATAAATGACATAATTTTCATCTAAATAAGCATTTTGTCATTTGGATCAGTGAATACTGTCGGATGTTCAATGTTTATCCTATTGTTGTTGTATAAACTCAAACAAAATGATTTGACACTGATTTTACGTGAAGCAATTTCCACTCAATAAAATTACATTTTAAACCTGTGAAATCAATGAAATGTTCAAATTGTGTAAATTTAACTCAAATATTTCTTTTAGAATTCAACAAAAATATTAAGGGTATATTAAAAATATAAAATATATTACAGATTGAATTGGTTAATTAAATACTTTTTTTTTTTCATTATACTTCGATAATAGATGTAGATTTTAGAGAAGTGAACTGTTGGATTTTTAATGAATGTTGTTTGAAAAACAATCAGTTAAATGTTTAAAAAGCTGTTTATTATTGTGATATTTACTCAGCCACATGAATAATTTCTGTAAGCCGACACAATCCTGACCATAAAGTAGCTTTACTTTGAAGAAGAAAAGGAGAATAAGAGAGAGAGTTTGATAAACTCACGGTCTCGTCTCTTTCTTCACTGCTGGACTGTGAGCTGCTCCTCTGCTCCTCTCGTTTAATGAGTCTCTCGTACAGGTCGCTCACCAGGAATGATGGGTAATATCTCTCTTTCATGGTCTCGTAAACATCTCCCTGGATCCTGAGGAACACGTCTGTACCCTTGTTTCCCACCAGCGTCTGCTGGATCTCTTTATAAAGAGCTTTCTCCACCGGGATCTCTCTGCTCTCCACAAAGAAGTTCTGATAGATCTCTCCCACCAGCTGTGCCACTTCATTCTACACAAACACACAACATGAGGACATGGCCGACATGAAGAAGCAGTTTCTGGTGTCTTGATTCAAGACATTATTAACCAGACTTGAAGGCTAAACAGCTGCTAAATTAACGCTGATGGGAAAAAACAGACCACGTGATGATCCACACGTCAGGTTACTTTCACACAACAACAATATATTAAACACCGACGACAGGAGACTGGCTTCACGAAACAACAGTTTTAGCCTTTTTAAAGAAATCCTCAATGATGCAATATATAGGGAAACCTTTTCTTCTTCTAGTATTCACCTTAAAACACGAAAAGGTAAACGTTTAGGGATTATAAATTCACCTTGTACTTCAGGAAACAAATTCAACTATTTTATTGAATTATATTATGCAGAAAATGAACTATATGTAAAAACTGCTTTGTCACAAACTCAACTGACAGGCAGAAATTGCATAAAATATATATGCCTTGTTTTTATCAGTCGTAGTTTTTATCAGTCGTAGTGCTAGGCTTTAATGGACTAGTTTGATGCACTTATGTATTTTGTTGCCTATGTTGTTATAATTGCTTCCGATGTTTCCTCATCTGTAAGTCGCTTTGGATAAAAGCGTCTGCTAAATGACTAAATGTAAATGTTTTCACAAGTCTAATAGAGTGTTCACAACAAACGCGGTAAATCGCGCTATTCGCGTGTAGTTGGACGCTTGAACACGGAGTTTACTCGCATCATTCGCGTGTGAAATTCGCTTCATTACAGACACGAATTTGCGTCATGGCAGGGGCTTCTGCCGCTCGCTCATGGCTCTACTAGAGCAAGCTCCTGATTGGTTAACGTGGCACGAATTTTCGCCAAAGATCATATTTTTCGCCGTTGACTCATTTGCACTAAACGCACCGCAAGTAGGTCATCTCGTCTTTGCATTGACTTGACATGTAAATCACTCGTGCTTAACGCTTCATTGGTGTTTGGTGTGAAGACACTATAAGATTCACATACATACAACAACATACGTTCCTAGAAATAAAGGTGCTTCACGGTTCCAAAAGAACCTTTAACATCTGAAGAACAAAAATGGCTGTTCAGATTATATAAAGGGTTCTTCTTGTTTCATTACAGAACCTTTGACTGAATGGTTCCTTGTGGAAGCAAAATGTCTTTGGCATCGCTCAATAAAATACGACTACACTCTTAAATATAAGGCTCTTAAAGGTTTCTTCACAGCGATGCCATAGCGACACCACTTTTGTAGGCTTTTCTGTACGTCAGTAGTTGGTGATGTAACTTTGAAGTCAAATTGTCAAGTACTCACACATGCCCTCATCATTTCACAAATGTTTTTCTAGTTTCCGCGGGGTAAATATCATTTTCATTGTCATGTCATGTTTTGTTGAAGGCGTGTTGTGCAAACAGTCAGGTGATGTGGTTTTATTGTGGTGTTTTGGTTCTGGTGGTCACAGGTGTCTGTTTCTGACCTTGTTGGCGTTCTTCAGCATCTCCACCAACTCCCAGAAGCTTATGAGAGCTCTCTTATCCACACGCTCCATATAAACACGGAAGTGTTCACGATACACTGAGTTTGACATGATCTCTTCAAACTGAAGTATCTGTGAGAACACAAAACACATCACTAACAGACAAACAGCTTTATTCATCTCCAGACAGCCGTGATCAATAATCTGGTGACTGAAGCATCTGAAGATTAGCTTCGGGCATATACAGTCTTCTTACTCCAATTCTCAACGGTCATCTCTGACAATAATGACTTATAATAACGGGAAACATCACCTCGACATCATTTGACTTGTACACATGTAATATATATATATAATATACATTTTATGATTGTAAATGAATGCTTCAAACAGAGATGGCAGAAGGAAAACAATATCATTGAATAAATAAATTTAATCAAGAATTGGCCTCCTTGCTTCCATCTAAGTTACTGAAACAAAATGAAACTGCTGCGGACTGAATATAACACATTACACCCTCTCAATATCTATAAATGATCCGAGTGGATTGGAGAGAAGCACTGAAATTTTGATGCTTTCATCATCTGACATTTTTAATGAAGCGTGAGGTTTTCTTCTGTGTTTGGTGAATGAAGCGAGAGATGTGTCCTGTAACAACCCAACACGCTGTTAAACTCAAAGACAGAGCCGCCTGTGTGAATCACAACAGCCTAAAGCTACAGCAGGTCACACGACTGACTGAAAGGTCAAAGCATCGCAACACACTTATCAATAGAACACACACACACACACACAGAGAGAGAGAGAGAGAGAGAGAGAGCGCTCCATCAGGAGTTTTATATGATGTTAAACACACACATGCTCATATAAAAAAATGTCTTCATGGCAAATGTCAGAAATGAACCCTGTGAGTCTGTGAGTGTGGTTTGTAGTTTTACCCGTTGGCTCTGTGGACCGTCCCCATCCTCCTGAGCTCCGTCTTCCTGCTGCTCGTAGTTCGGACCCCCGAGGAGTCGAATGCGTTTCTCGCACCGCTTCTTAGCCACCGTCAGCTGGTTTATATACCGCTTCATGTTTCTGGCACGTAACACGTCTGCTTTCAGCGCGGCCGCCTCTTTACCTTTACTGTCTAAAGACAGAGAGAGAGAGTAAAACACATCTGAGGTGTGCAACAGGTTTGACTTCCTTCAGTTTGATGCGTGTTATATTCACACAAACAGCCTTGACACAACATACAGGAAATACAGTTTATACACAACATTCAAGAGAGTTTGGTTCCAAAATGACAGAACTCAAACTGCAGTTGGTTAGTTTGGATTTCAGCCATAACACCTCAAACATACAGCTAACTAACACAATAAAAACACGTTAACATAATAAAACACATATTTTAGAAAATCCTTAAAAATTGAGTTTGTCTTCATTTACACTCCTTCCAGTTGCTCCAAATCTGTAAATGTGTTTGTTCTGATGAACACAAAGGAAGATATTTGGAAGAATGTAGAAAAGCAAACGGTTCTGGGGCACTTTTTCCTACTTTGGGAGTCATTTGGGTCCAAGAACAGTTTACAAGCATTTGTCCAAATATCGTTCTCCGTGTTCAACCAAACAAAGCAATGTATACTGGTCTGGAACAACTAGATACTGTGTTTTTCATTTTTGGGTGAGTGTCCCTTTAATGTTATTCCAGACTTCAGAAGATAAAAGCTGATTCATCATTTAGTTCATTGATCCAGAAACATCAGCGGGTCAATGACCTGTGAATGCGTGACTGTGTTTTCTCACTCACATGACACTGCGCATGAATCTAACGCTTTTCAAACTCAAAGGTTCAAAAGGATCATCACTATATTTCTTTTTAAATATACAATAAACAATCAGCACAAATATTTATTTATAATAAAGGAGAACTATTCATTTTATTTAACATTCATTTAATATTACACGTCGTCGTCAAAGGCGCTCGGCTGGAAACACACGGAGAGGAACATCCTCTGCTTCCTCTCACAGCTCGCATCACCAGTAATAAAGCTGACTGTGAATAAACAGCCTCCACCCAAAACCAGAAACAACACTGTGACGACAAAAACAGCTTCAACTCGAGAGTCTTTCAACGAAATATTCAACATAGAAATGAAAGTCATGTTGCTTTCTGGACACACATCCCTCTCCTCACCCGACACAAAAACACAAGCACAGATATGAAGTCATGTCTTCTTACCTTTCTGTCTCTTTAACTGTGGAATACTGCTGATGGTCGTGGCCTGAATGATCTCCACAACGATCTGATACCTGCAGACGAAAAACAAAACAAAATATCACAGTCACGATGGAGAAAATCCCTGAAACAACACTGAAGAGAATTCACCCGGATCACATCCCAGAGATGATCCTCCTCTTCCACCTTCAGGTTAAAACCTGACCATCCACTTCATCATATTCTTCATCATATCAGATTATTTGTTGTTTTAATGTTTGTATCAAAATTACATGAACATGAAACTGATCTTGTTTCTTATGAACTCTTTTAAATTGTCAAACTAAAGTGTGTCTTAGAAACTCACAGATCAGATTCACAGTCCTCTCTTCATTTCATCATGTCAGAAGTTAAAAAATCGCTTCTTCTAGACGTCACATTGTGATGAAAATTGGAGGAATTCCTCATTCTCAGTGAATGGATGAAACAGTTGCTGTGATATAACGGTTCATGTGAGACGCTGAATATTCACAACACACTTTCTGTTCTCAGTGAAACTACTTTTGAATGTTGAACGTTCGATCTAAATCATTTGAGAACATTGCAAGTAAGGACGAGAGTGAAATGATGTGTGGTGTGTCTTGACCACATGAAGGAAATCCTTCAAAAACAGATGAATGTTTGTTGTCTTTAAAGAGAGACTTCGTGCTGACTCAACCGGCATAAATCTTTATATAGAAATCATCTCCCTCTTTAAAATAATGAGGCAAAAACCCAAGCGTTTCTCCCTTCATCTCATCACCGTCTCCACCGTAGTGTGTTTAGCTGCGTCGCCTAGCAACAATCTCAACACCCGACTCCTCGTCTCCTCCTGGTGTGAAATGAGACGGAGGCTCACTTTTTCTGCACACAATGCACAACCTTTTCCTGCATTCTCCCTCTCGCCCTCTTTTATTCAGCCATCAAGCACAGACTGTTTAACTCTTGGTGGACATCAGATTCAGAGCTGAAGATGCAAACCGTTGTCATGGAAACAAAGAGTTCAAAATATTCAAACCGAGAGATGAGCAGTGTCTGTCTGTTAAAGTGATCATTTCTACTTTTAGAGATGAAGATTTGTACAAAGCTTTCTTACAAGAACAGATTTTCATTTAGCTGTTTGTTTCATGTGTTCCTCAGAAAGCTTAAATGACAAATACTGAGAACGTGTCTTTTAACAGTCGCACTAGTGTTTTCTCTTTCATCGCTGAGCGACGAGAGGAAGACAGATTTCTCCTCTAAGCGATGCTTTATTTCGTTGCAAATTGGGGTCAGAACGCTGGAGTCAGACGCCGGCCGATCCATCTCCATCGTTTCTAGCTGCGATCAATGCAACCCAAAAGTTTGTCTGAGAGTTGAAATGCCACCGTCTCACGAGTCACATCCGCAACAAACCTCAAACGACAAATTCTCCCCTCTGACCCGCGGACGACAACAACAACATCTGAATTAACGACAGTGTGGACTTCAGTTCGTCTGTTGAATCTCCTGACGGACTGAAAGAGAAATGGCTTTCAGCGCGACTATTTCTGTCCGGAGATTAATTGGTTGGGATGTGGCGAGATGGTCGAGTGAGTCATCCAGTAACTCATGCTTTTAAAACACACACACACACAGTATAACATGAATCAATAACCTATTTATATGACTGTCGAGTCCAGCTGTCAGGAAGTGATTATAGATCCAGAAGGATGTTTGTACCTGAGCTGTTTGAGGAACTGGACGTCAGAGCTGCTGCTGATGAGTTTGATGAACTCCTCGTAGGACGGAGCGTACGTGTACGCTTTCTTATGATGCTCGTTCACCTGCTCCCTGTGTTCTAACTGAGCCAACAGCATACGGTTAATGTAGTCCGGATCACTCAACACGTCCACCAACGGCTTCAACGCTGCACACACACACACACACACAGAGAGACACAAATCTCAATCAAACACACAACTTTTTTCCGCCGATTCACAGGCCACCCTAAAGTATTAAGGTGTAATGAGAACTTCCGTGTCACCTTTAGTAGCAACAACTTCGACCAGCAGAAGTCGCAGACTGCGAGAACGGGCGTCCCGCGCGGGAAGCAGACGCAACATGAGCAGACGAGCGCAGCTGCGCAGAAAGCGCAGCTCTTCGTCGGGACTGCGCAGACAGGGATGAAGCGGAAATGGTCTCGGCGCCTCCTCTAGTCTGCAGAAACAAAGAGAAAGAAGAATCATGAGGTATGAAGAGAACAATATTAGAAAAAGAGAACGTTTTTGATTCCTGTGATCACGTGGAAAATGTGGACGGCATAACTGAATCCAAGCACATAAACAGAATTCAGTCTGTTACACGATGTCACACAATTTGGATATAATAATATATATGTTTTTTGTAAATTATTGTTTAGATCTAAAATTCTCAGAATAGATGAAAGCAAAACTCCAGAAGAGTCAGATGTAATACTCCATTACTGCTTCAAAAACATCCCAGCATGCACCTCAAGAGATCAGTCGACAGCTGAAATCTGGGCATAGTATATTCCTTTAAAATGAAGTGATGAACCTGTGTTTGGGTCTCACCTGCTGTTAGCGGCTTTCAGGTCACAGAAGTGTGTGTGGAGGGACTTGACCGTGTCATTACAGACTAAATTCACGACGTCCACCTCAGAAAGACGCATTCGCAGCTGTTTGGTCATTTCCCAGACGTCCTCAGACAACATCTGATACAGCTGGCCCTCATCGTGACTCAAGGGGACGTACCACGACAGAATGTAGTCCCTGTAGCTGTAGTCAAACACTGAAGAGAGAGACAGAGAGACTTTATTCCTCCATATCAGAAAAACATCATTAACAATCCACACGTGACCAAACCTCAGGGATCATCACAGAGAAGATTTTAAACTATTTGGGCTATTTTGTGTAAATGTAAAAGCAAAATCCAACCAATCACGATGAAGGACGTGCCTTTAGTGTCCCTGTTCACTCAAATCAAATCAAATATTGACCTAAAGATTATTGGAAAAACTCAAGGAGGAATTGATATGTTTAAAGCAGTAAAACTGTAATAATAAACAAAAACTCAAATTAATTCATCTCAAATAGCAACAATGAAAATAAAACAAATTATAAAATAACAAAAGCATATACTAAAATTGCTTAAATTAACACAAAATCTCAAAATAAAAGCGCATTTAAAATATTAATAAAACTAAATCAAAACAGTGTTAGTTGAGAAATGCTGTGTGATTACCTATAATATTAACATCACAAAACATATTAAATTAAATATTAAATATACACAGACGTTTAGGGCTGCGCGGTTGATTTCTGCTTCCCACAAATAACGGATCATAATCAGATAATGTCAGAAAATCATCGCAAAGCTTCGTAAAAAAAATACTTGAATACTTTTTTGCAAAACACACTGACAAACATGAGTGGTGTCCAATGATTTATAAATAAAACAAGAAATAGAAGCAAAATCATAAATGTTCATTTTTGGTGTGGGGTGTTTAGATGATTGATTGCGTAATGTGTGGTTTGCTATACGGTCTTGAAGAAGTTCACTGACAGCAGATAATAACATGTTCATTGGCTGTAAAGTATAGGTTTCATAAACACGCTGAAGTAAAATACAAACAAAACTGACAAAATAATCTTGTTTATTAATCGTGATTCAAATTGAGCAAAATAATCCTGATGGTCATTTTAGCCGTAATCGTGCAGCCCTACCGATGTTGACAAGATTGTGACACACACATGATCATCTGTTATTAGTGTCTAAAGCTAATGAGCAACATTAACCGCTGTCACACAGATGGAGACCTCAAACTGAGATTACAGCTCATAAGATGTCCAATCAATGTCCAGATACATTCCACACACACACACACACACACACACACACACACACACACACACACACACACACACACACACACACACAGCTCCAGGAGACAGATGGCATGATTGTGATGCCAGACAAACACACTGCACATCATCATCATCAGCATCAGTCTGATTCCTGCAGTCACACAGACGTCCTGCATCAGCTTCCCAAATCTCAGCTCACAGACATTTTTCCTCCAGACTGTGAATCACATCTATTTATATCCTCTGTGACCTCATAAAAAGTGCTGACTTCCCCTTGCTGAGTGTCAGCTTCCGTTTCTCTTTATAAACGACTAAAAGCTTCACATCTGAAATAATCTCACTCAGCTTTCTCCTAAACACCGGTCACAAACAAAACTTCAACTTCTTCAAAATGACCCTGGCATGATGATGGGGGACAGGCTAAAAACTGTTCTGATGACCGCCGGGATGTCACATCGTGCCCAAACCATGCGTGAAATTTCATTCATATCATCCTACTTTGCCTTTATATATATAACCTTATATATAATGTACATAATGCACGATATGCCAATTATGTAATATAATGTGATATAAATAAACACAATTACGCATATAGTGCTAATTTTACATACATGAGAATATTGGAGAATCCAGTTTTGCACAATGGTTAAATTCTCTCTCTCTCTCTCTCTCTCTCTCTCTCTCTCTCTCTATAAATAATCTCTGCCATGAAATTTTAACGTTGGCCAAAAAAGCAGAACACACAAAATAAACTTACCTCAAAATGAATTTGACTGATAACTTTATTTGTTCACTAAAAAAACACTCAAATAGACATCATGACAATATTGTTACCATGATGTAAAAATATAATACCGTGCCATATTTAATGGCAATATTCTGTTTCAATTGCATATCCACACATGAATTATAAAGCACTACTGTAAGAGTAAGACCAAGACTTTGAGGGGCCGAGACCAAGACCAAGGCAGGCCGAGACCAGCACTCCCAAAATTCAGTCAAAAGATCCGCAACACACTCAAAAGTCATAATAAAATAATAATAGAAGTAACTTGGGTGATTTATTGTGTAAGATGTTTTATGCTCCATGTTTTATCACCAACCTACTGTAACATATTACAATGTTTGTGCAGGTAAACATTCCAACAACTAAACCAGTAAATAGCCAAGATACCCATACACAGTCTGTGACCTTCAACAAAAAAGCAATAAAACTAATGAAGTCCCTGAATGTTATCTAATCAATAGCAAAATAGCTGTGTGCTGCTCAGAAACACACCAAAGTTCACATTTGTTCTAGATGTGTCTGGGACTCGCCAAAATACAACAAAAACTTGTGTTTAACTGTGTCTAAAACATTAATCACTTATTAAAATTTACAAAATCAATATCACATAATGATCAAATAAAATAAACAACATCGCATACAAGTACCTTTTTGCAATCACATCTCGGATATTGTGGTGCTTTGTGTGTATTCATTTTGTTGACAGAATTCTTTTAGACAATCTCCCATTCTTCTCTTACCAGCAGTAGGAGTAACACAAGTACCAGCAGAATCAAATAAGGAGAAACTGGTGAATGCTTTTGAAGCCAGAAGTTTAACGCCCAATCGCATGAACGATTTCAACACATAAATCAGCAATTTAGTGTAATTCTCACAGTTGTGGTCTTGAAATAAAATCCTGAGACTACTATAGATGAATTTGTACTTCTGCGACGGACCTGTGTCGGTTTTCATTCATACTTCTGCGCCGTTGTCCGCGTCGACAGGCAATGACCACTAGGCATCAGCACGAGCATTAACTGAACTTAAGTCTCAGTCCAAGACCGAGACCAAAGACAATCGAGACCAGGACATATAAAATGGTCTTGAGACCGGTTTCAAGTACAACAAAACTAGTACATACTACATAAAATTCACAAGTATCCCTGATCTGCTCGTGTCTTTCTTCTCTAGCGTGTGTGGAGTCAGTTTGGCTCTATGCGAGTCATGTAAAAGTGATTTAGTCTGTCTGTAAAACCTGATCCGGGGTCAGTAATGTGCTTAAGCGGCTAATGGGTCAGGTACATGAGATGGAAATCTGAGGTCGGTTCTGATCGATTCTGCAACCGTCAGCATTACTATCGCACATTTAAGCCATTCTAACATCAGGGCATGTGTGGTGTGTGTGAGAATGAGCCTCTGTTACTGGGACCAGTATGGCTCATCCGTGTCTGTGTTGGTAACAGGGTCTCCAGTGTACCAAACACTAAGAGGATCAAGCCGTCACAAGCGAGCCGAGCTCATTATTATAATCACAAACTCAATCACAGAATGACCTGTGCACGAGTCTGAACTTCTGTCATGTTATTAGCTGTCACGTCATGTGACCAGTTTAGCGAGGAAAATGTGCACCCGTCATCATCTGTGATGCAATCTAGCTGAAGGATGATTTTAGAGTTCTGTTCCTTCACAACAAACTGTTTGAAGATGATGAAGTTTGTCAGCTCACTGCACAGCGGTTGTGTATTTTAATCTCGCTGATGTAAAGTACTGTACAGATACTGAAATCAGACCAAAAGCTTTGGGATGAAAAAAGCTCTTGAGAGAACCATCAATATAAACTCTGTGTGTTTGTACATTACAGTGACCGGCCGACAGTTCCAATGAGAAGAACGACACAAACATATCAAACACCGTCTGAGGTCGAGTAAGGGGACAGATGAAGAGTTTATTATAGTTCAGGACAAAAGGAAAGTATCCGTTCCTGTTTTCATTTCCATGACAGATAACAACACCAAAAAGTATTTACACACTAAAAAATGTGAAGACGTGAAGGCACTTATTTGTTAAAAATGGCATTTGGACACATACAGCCAGTTAAAGGTCAATGTAGAAACAGAGCACAACGTTCTGGAGAAAATCTCTAAGGCGTTTAGTTTGGACTGTTCAAGCATGTTCTGGGACTGATGCAGGATTTTACCCATGATGCTTTCTGATCCACGTCTCTAATCTCAGCTCCTGGCATCTAAAGTATTGAGATTCCTGCTTGTTGAAGGAAGTTTAAGTTTGACTGTCAGAGGTGAAATATCATGAAAGATCCTAAACAAACCTTTCCTCACCCTCACGTCTCGCCAAAACAACGCGACTTTCTTCATGAAAGGCATTTAAGAAAGATCAAACATTGTCAATTTACCAGCAACTGTCAAGGTGCCTAATCAGCCATACTGTAAGAAAGATGTATCATAAAAATAGTCCACGAGTCCTTCTGATTTCTTCATTCTTATTTCGAGTTTCACAGAAGACAGAGAGTCATGCGGGTTCAGTAAGACATGCAGACAAGATGTTAATCTAAACAAACTTTATTAAATAAGCGAGGGGTAGTCAAAGAGGGGTGGAAAAGAAGAAAAAATTAATACTCTCTGCTCTCTCTCTCTCTCTCTCTCTCTCTCTCTCTCTCTCTCTCTCTCTCTCTCTCTCTCTCTCTCTCTCTCTCTCTCTCTCTCTCTCTCTCTCTCTCTCTCTCTCTCTCTCTCTCTCTCTCTCTCTCTCTCTCTCTCTCTCTCTCTCTCTCTCTCTCTCTCTCTCTCTCTCTCTCTCTCTCTCTCTCTCTCTCTCTCTCTCTCTCTCTCTCTCTCTCTCTCTCTCTCTCTCTCTCTCTCTCTCTCTCTCTCTCTCTCTCTCTCTCTCTCTCTCTCTCTCTCTCTCTCTCTCTCTCTCTCTCTCTCTCTCTCTCTCTCTCTCTCTCTCTCTCTCTCTCTCTCTCTCTCTCTCTCTCTCTCTCTCTCTCTCTCTCTCTCTCTCTCTCTCTCTCTCTCTCTCTCTCTCTCTCTCTCTCTCTCTCTCTCTCTCTCTCTCTCTCTCTCTCTCTCTCTCTCTCTCTCTCTCTCTCTCTCTCTCTCTCTCTCTCTCTCTCTCTCTCTCTCTCTCTCTCTCTCTCTCTCTCTCTCTCTCTCTCTCTCTCTCTCTCTCTCTCTCTCTCTCTCTCTCTCTCTCTCTCTCTCTCTCTCTCTCTCTCTCTCTCTCTCTCTCTCTCTCTCTCTCTCTCTCTCTCTCTCTCTCTCTCTCTCTCTCTCTCTCTCTCTCTGTCTCTTTCTCTCTCTCTCTCTCTCTCTCTCTCTCTCCTCATCTCTCTCTCTCTCTCTGTCTCTCTCTCTCTCATCTCTCTGTCTCTCTCTCTGATCAAAACTCGACTAGTAGACAACAGAACTAAGAAGGAAAAAAGAGAAAAAAAAATAAAAGAAAATAAAAAGGGTTTTTGATACATATTATAGGGCATAAAAATCATATTATTGATTATGTATTACCCTTTGGATAAAAGTGTCTGCAAAATGACTAAATGTAAATACAATATAGCATTAACTTAACATGACATCATCATCATCATCTTTAAATATATATTAAATGATACAAAAATAGGAAACTATATTATTTGTATTGTAATATGTTTTAAACCAAAAACACGAACCTCTAGAAACATTACTTTAACGAGTATTTTAGGTGCCTGATGGTGCTTAAAAGATCAAACCCAAGTTAGAAATGTCTCAATCTATTCCCCCTTTCAGAAGAGCCTTCTGTACCTGCCAAAGCTCTCGTGAAGCACATGACACACATTCAGCAGAGATGCTCACCGTCTCTTACCATTAACTTGTCGAATAACTCCAGCAGCTGGCCTGACCGTCTTTTGGTCGTGTCGAACCTGCTGATTTTCGGGGGACTTTTCTTCACCAGCAGCCCGAAGCTGCCCAGCAGGAAGCAGAAGAGCGCAAAGGTCACATAGAGAAAGAGTCTGAGGAAAAACGAGGTGAGCGTGAGTCCTCCAGAGCCGAGCTGCAGGGCGAGCACCGCCGCCGCGACGCCCACAACCAGACACGGGTACAGGGCGCTGGGCATGAGGGCATCCGAGCGCCTGCTTCTGCCGCTTCGGCCATCAGGAGGAGGCATGATGTGACAGCTGGAAATGACATGTCCTCACATGTGCATCAGACCGCGAAGCCCACGCTTCACTCATCACAAACGCGGACGCGCCGAACACCTGAACACGCGCGCGCGCGCTTGCATCTGTAACGAAACCTTTCATCCAGAGATGACGACGCGCGCGGGTAACAATGTTGCGCTGCGCTGTTACACACGAGACGGAGACGGATGCGTCTGACGCGTTACATTGAAACCAGGTGATCGCGACCCGGGCGGCAGCAGAGAAGCTTAACGGGCTGCTAATTCAAATCCTCGGGCGAAAGCATCAAGAGCATTCGAGTGCACGCGCAGGGACGCGAGGTACAGAAAACAACGCCGATGTTCATCATACAAACACACGTCCGCACACTATAAAGACATCGCCCGCTTACTTTAACTTTCCGCGATGACTCGAGCGTGAAACAGCGCGATTGTTAAACGCCGTAAACTCGCGAACGATCCGAAATGTGACGAAACTTATTTGAAATCCGTCTGCTGTTGTTTTCTAGACGCGTCGCGAATAACGCCGCTGCTACTATGGCGAGATCGCGGCTCATCGATATTAAAGGGTCTCCTGATAGGTCTCGGCGATTGGCTGGAAAGCTGACGTGGGTGTCTGGGCGGTGGGCGACTGGCGAATGAGCGGTCGCTGAAGGTTCGTCTTGTGAATATTAAGCAGTCACGTGAGCGTATTAGGCGTTAATATTCATGAGGTGCGCCTTCGCCGTACTAGGGTAGACAGGACAGATTCTCTTACACGGGGAGAGCGAGGGGTCCGGTACGGTTAACTTACCGTAGGAAAAGCGTAACGGATCACGTGAGGCACCCTCAACCAATCATGTAACGTCGGTGGCCGGAGTTCGGTTTTACGGCAGTCGGTAACGGTTTACGTGGCACAGTTTTGCGTGGATTTGTATTGCACGAGAAATTGATTTTGAAATGGACTGCGTGACCGTAAATGTAATTTACGTGGTTAAATGTATAAGTCTTGTATAAGAAAATCTTAATACAAATTCTGCACTGAAACAATGAGGGTGCTCTATTATTGCAGAAATACAAGTGACACATGTAATGCTTCATACGCATTTAAAACTTCTAAAAACTAGATTATTTTACAGTGATGATACATTTTCATAAACATACCAAACTGTATGTACAGAGATTATTCACAGATACATGAAATATACCAAACATGAGATAAAAGCGATAGAATAAAAGATCCAATGTTAAAAGCGATAGAAATCTCTCGAGTATATTTCACATGTGCCTATAATCTGCAGCATCATTTTCTCTTTTCCATAAGCGTGAAGTGTCAAAGAACACAGGCCGCGGGGGAGAAAGCCGTTTTCTCAGCGTGTATCTGATGCCATTGCTCGCATTAACACCATAAAACTAACATGTTTTACATTTGCTCTCTTCAGTCTGTTGATCTTTACCATGCTCTTAAAGTGAATATGAGTCCTTCAGATTGATCTAGAAGATTTCAGGCTGCATGAGCAGCAGTAATGACAGAAGCAAGCTGTACGTCAGAGCGGGCCGTGTGACGTCTGTCGAGCTTCTTAACATGCACTCCACCCTGGACCATGAGCCGTTGTTGGGCAGAGGTTCAATCCCCATCGTTCTGCATAAAATATTATACACATCTACGGCTCGAATGGGACCAGCCTGGAAATTTGTCTTGAAGTCTGGAGAGCAAAAATGTGTTCACAAAAACATGAATTGTTATCTTATTCGTCTAAATGGTCCTCTTTCTAAAATTGAAAAAAGAAACGAAACGGAAGTCTTCAGGTGATGTCAAATCATCTGGATTTGAGTAAATGTGATGAGAGATGTTTGAGATCTTATTGAGATCTCAGTTTGACACGTTGTTGTTGTTATCTCTTGTGAAACTCGAATGACAGACACATGTGTGAGATATCTGGTCCTGTTTTATGTCAAATTCAATCTAATTGATGAAATGATTGAGATTTTAAAGACATTTTTCTGTCTTGTGAGAATATAGAGTAAGTGTGTTTTCCAGTGTGCTGTGTCTCACCCGGTCCCTGTGCCAGAAAGAATCCTCTCATGTCTATGAACTCATTATCATAACCGTGCCAGCCGTGTTGCCATCCTTCAGCCTCTCCAGTGCTGTTTTTCCAGAAGGGCAGTTTGCCTTTATTCTGTAAAAGAAAGCAGAAAGCTGAATGTCTGAATGACACTGTTTTGTTTTTGAAGTAAACCCCATGACACATCGCTGAGATATTCTGTTATATCTGTCCGGCGCACACTGTTGTTTTTGGGTTAAAGGGCTATTATATGCCGGACTGAATCATGATGCTGCTGATTTCTCTGATACCGCTAGTTTTACAGAAAATCTACAAACCATATTCTATTATATTCTGTTCTATTCTCTTCTATTCTCTTCTATCTTATTCTTATCTTATTCTCTTATTATTTTATAATCTTAAGTAGAAGCCGATCAGAAGGGAAGATTCCACATCACACCTGAGAATAACCACAGGTGCAAAAGTTCATCTGTGATAACAGAACTGATATAAAGACAAGAAAATGTAGAGTTCTTGATTTTGATTGGTCAAAACAGTGTCTTGCATCAGAGGAATTGCATAATTAAATCATATAAATGTTAAATTTGATGTCCTGAATATTATAGTAAAGTCACAGTTTTATAAAAGCAGCATGAGTGCACAAAACATAGACATTTATGTAATATGTAATGCTTTGAAAAGATGAAACACTTTTACATTTTTGAAGCTGGATCGGGACGTTCTGAAGAGACTAACCTCAGTGATGAACCATCCGGGCTCTGCCACCAGCGTCAGTGTCGAGACAAATCTCCCGTTCCTGTAGTGATATCGGTCTGGAATCTCTTGCTTCTTATAAACATTCATGTTGTTCACTTTGCTCAGATTATGATATATCTGGATTAGAATGTAAGGAAAACGGTTTATGTATACTGTTGACAGCACTGTCAAGAACACAATAAAACTAATAATACAAATGATATATTTTACACATTGCAATAATATACTTTTTTACATTTTAGTTTGTTTTGGAAGATATGTCATGAAAATAAAGTCAATATGCCAAAAGATGGAAATGGCTTTTGGTTTTATTTCAATGGTTTATGGCCTATTTGGTATCATACGGGATTAAATATAATCTGTACAGGTGGACGGTTTATTGACGCCATTTTTCCTATTAGTTATTTGCTAACAGATGAATGTGTAAATACATTTTGTTAAACATTAAGAAACCACTGAAGTTGCAGGTGTCGCAAACACGGTACAAAGTCTGAATGTCACCTCGAGGGTAAAAGCAGCGATTTGAAGTGACATGAAGTGCTTCAGCAAAAACTAGAGAATTGTGTTTTCGGTTCTGTGAGCAGACGTGCATCAGATGGAAATCTTGCCGAAATGTGATGAGAAGAGCGATGGGTTTATCTCACCTCCTCAAACTTGTCTTGTTTGGGCCACAGGCTGACCACCGGCCCTCTGTCCATCATTTTAATGACGTTTGACACGGAGATGTATTTGTCCAGCTCGATGACTTTCTCCATCCACTTGAGCTCGGTCATACCGTGATCAGAAAACAACACCACATTTATCTCATCTCTCATGTTCTTCTCCTGAAAAACACACAAATGTGTTTCAGAAACAGAGAAAACGTTTCAAATAAACACCAGCTTAAAGAAGCAGACCTCGATTTTACGGTTGAGGTATTGGAGAGCCTGGTCCAGTGAGCGTACGGCACTCTGGATCTGTGGAGAACGAGGACCATGATGATGACCTTCTACATCAATCTTCTCATAATATATCGCAGCCATATCTGCTTTATTACTCCTGTTTGAAACAAACCTCCATTCATCAAATAAACACTTGAAATATGATTAAGAATGAATCATTGTTATTTTTAAGATTAAGTTCAAATCCACGGTTAAATTAACGGTTTGTGTTTCTCATATACTTCAACATGTTGAGAGCGTTCTCCGTGGCGTCTGTCAGGTTCTTCTCCGATGGGTTATACACATATTCCTCGCAGAATGAAGGTCTCACACCAAGAATCGTCACTTCACAGCCTGAATGAACAAATGAAACAGAACTGAAACACTGGACTCGTGATCTAAACCTCCTTTTATTCTTCCTAAAGCTAAATCTTTAATAGTATGTTTGACGTCAGATCCACGACTGTGTTAGAATATCTATATATTCATGATGTAATGCTGTGATTTGGTGCACTGACCGGGCCAGAAGTACATGTAGACTCTCTTTCCCAGTTTCTGCATGGTCACCCACAGCGGCTCTGAACCGTCCCACCACAGAGGCAAACGGCTGTCCACATTCGTCCCGATCAAGAATTCCTTCATGGAGTCTTTATCCCACATGTAGTTCCCCGTCATCTGATGCACTTCACAGAAACGCCCTACAGCACGAGGAGAAGTGAAGTCACCTAATGAGTGTTTACTGTTCAGGGACCAGAGGAGGATTTGAATGTCTTCAATAAAAGAACAGCATGACTTTCTCAAACTAACATCAATCTCATCTATTGAAATAAAAAACATTGATTGAGATTCAAATGATTTCTTACTAAACCAATGTGTGTAGAAAAATCCCAGTTGAGATCAAGATGATTTCTCTTAGACAATGATGAGAATAAATGGAGACTTTCTCAACAAATGTGTCTGTCATGAGAGTTTGAGAAGAGGGTTTTATCATCTGCAATCAAACGTCAATATTATTGAAGATCTCAATCTGAACTCAAACATTTCTCATCACATTGACTCAATCCAGATGATTTGACCTCTACATTCATCTTACACATCCAGACTCTTCATGTGTTTGAACAATAACACTCTCATCTGATTCTCTTTAGATTTCTCCTATAAGCTCTGAGACTTACAATGTTTGAACAATTGACAGCTGTTATCATCTGCGCTGTGTCAGTGAATACCACACTATTGTTTATTGTAGGAATGTGGACGTCAGAAAAATCACATTTGTGTTTAGATGTTTGTTTAGGGTTTTATCAACTATGCACTGTAAAGAAATGACACTATTACTGGCAACAGTTTGTTCAAAGATAAATGATCATTACACATTAACAAGTCTTTATTCTTACAGCAAAAAAACATCAAATAACAGCCTCATGCAAAGCATTCTGGGAACCAAAATTAGAATAGAGAAAGAGAAATGTGGATTTCTGGTTCCCAGAATGCTCCGCACGAGGCTGTTATTTTATCGTTTTGTTTCTGTAAAGATAAAGACTTGTCAATGTTTAATATTCATTTATCTTTGAACAAACTGTTGCAAATAAATGACATAAATATAAATCTACAGTAAGTTACTGGCAACTAGCTTCATAACTACAGCAAAAATGTTTACAGTGTGGTACATCCAAGGCCATAATAATAACAACCTTAATTTACAGTGATAAAGTTGAATGATGTTTTTAATAAATGTTCTTCTAAGACAGATAAGAATCAGAACTGACAGACAGAGAACGTGTTCAGACGAAACAACTGCCGTCAGCAAAACACGAAAGCCTCAGACGTGATGATGTGTGATGATGTGTGATGGGGTCAGCGATGCTCTTTGTTAAACTCACGCTCATCATCACAGATCATCGTGTCATTCACTTCTTGTTTGTTTCACTTCAGTATTATAATTCACATAATGATCCCCAAACAAAAGCAACATAAATATACAGGACAACTCCCTTCCTAAAGAAAAAAAACATCAACTCTGTGGTTTTCTTTACAATTATAATAATATAAAAACCAAAAAGGATTAGTATTATTTGTTTATTATAAAGAAAGGTGTGTGGTTTCGGGTCCTAAAAAAGGTTTCATTGAATAACAAACACGGTGTGTTCTCAGAGCTTTGGGAAAAGTTCTCCCAAAGTTCTTAAAACGGTTCTTGCACTAATGTTAAAAGAACATTTTATGAACATAACTGCTATAAAATGTTATTCTGACATTATTTGTGTATTGTTTCAAAATGATTCAGATATACAAATTTCATAAATGATGGGTTATGTCAGCAAAATGTTATTAGAAACATGTAAATAATGCAGCATTGATCATTAAAGTTATGAGATGTTGATGTTTTAAGTGTGTCCGAGTGAAATGAAGGTCTGACCGCTCTTCTCTATAGCTCCATTCAAACAACACTGAATGAGCAAATGTCACATATAACACAATATGATCTTTATTGTGTCTTTAATGACCCTTCTGAACTCTGACTGCGGGCGTCACATGTGGAATGAATTATGAGCCCAAACACAAATAACACAGATGCAATGGTTAGGTAAGCATTGGTGCTTGTGGGTTTAAGCTTTCGAGACAGATGTAACCCATTAAAACCCCAGGAGTTTATAACAATCTTAAATTCCAAAACATTTCACTTAACCCGACAATCTAATGACTTCACGTGGAAAAGAACAGGACAAGAAGTGATATTACAATCTGCTGACTTTACATTCAAAGCACTTGATCAAAGTTCATACACTTGGACCTAGAAAATGACCTGAAATTTATATGCGAGTCTTTTATGTCAAGTCAACTTTATTTATAAAGCGCTTTCACAATTTTCATTGTTACAAAGCAGCTGTACGTGAAACATATTCACTATAAGCAAATCATATAAGGTTTTACTAGTCAAAACTTAAAAAGGTGAAAACACAGATTCAAACACACCTACACACAAAACACACACACGGACGCGCAGACACACACACACACATATAGAAGAGTACTGCGTATGATACAATGGATAATATTGAATAAATATATCATAAATGAGAAATGATTAAGCTATGATAGCCTACCTCAACCATTTGTGTTTGCACTGCAAGTCTTACCCGTCATTAGAGAATAATAGTTTGGATAGGACAGACTGGGGAAATCTGGAGTCATGTAATCCACTTTCACACCGTTTTCCACGATCTCTCTGAATCCTGCCAGGTTTTGTAGATCATCTGCATAATCGTACCTGAAACCATCAATGAGAAAGAGCAGAAGTTTGCGGCTGGAGTCGCAGGATCCGCAGATGAGGAGGAGGATGAAGATGCTCAGGACCGATCGAGTCATGATGTTCTGTGACTGATGGACAGATGAACAAACACTGTGTGTGTGTGTGTGCGGGGGTGAGAGTCCACAGCAGTCCCTCCCTCACAACCATCAGCTTATGTCCAGGAGGAGGAGGAGACACTGAAACAAGAACACATCTGAGCTACAAAAGTTAATAACATTAAGTTAACAGAACTTAACGTGAACGAATAGTGTATCTGTTAACATATAAATACAATATTACAAAAAAAATAAAGAAGATATTTTGAACGTCAAAGATATTTTCAATGAAGGTCAACAGGATTCGGTATCGTTTGGTTATGAACGTTCTTCAAAATTACTTATTTTGTGTTCTGCAAGAAACTCGTACAGGTCTAAAATGACAAGAAGTAATGAAATATTCCTTTAACTCATAATTTGACATAAGACAGACTGCAGGTTAATAAAGTGTCTGCATTGTAGTCCAAATTCAAGACATCAAGCATCAATTCACACAAAATCTGCAGCGCAACAGAGACGCAAGTTAAGCCATAATAATAATCATTATAATCATTATAATACTGCACCTTGAATTCTCTATGAAACACAACATGTTTCCTTTTGCTGTTTTTCTCTCAGCTCATCATGGTTGAGCAAACCATCATAATAAAAACTATTGGATTGAGTTCATGAACCCATATAGGCTACTGACCTCTGAACCTGCCGAAGGCTTTTTAAAACAGAAGTGTCTTTACTCGTCCACTAGGTCACGCTGTTACCTCACTTTTATTTCACTTATGAGACCCTCAGTCTATAGAAAAACAACATACAAGACTCTCCACCAATCACTCTACAAGTATTTATTCACAACGAATCCCACAGATGAATCTGTCTCCAGTGGACTTTAATGTATTCTATTCGTGTTGACGGCACTGCATTTAGCTGTAGACGCGCACAATGAACATTATTGTTTTATTTATTTATTTATTATTTTATATTTGATTTGAGGATTCGTCACTGTTACTTATGGTATTTTGCAGACATGTCTGCCTTTTGAAAATTGTAAGTTAATATTGTTTGTTCAATACCTATTTTGTTTTTAAAATTGAATTCAATAAAAATAATAATAATAAAATAGAATAATGAACATTATTGTTGATTTCTGAGGTTTTGTAAAGCCAGCAGATCCTGATAGACAGAGAAACAAACAATAACAGACATAGAAACAAACAAACAATAACAGACGGAGAAACAAACAAACAATAACAGACGGAGAAGCAAACAATAACAGACGGAGAAACAAACAAACAATAACAGACGGAGAAACAAACAATAACAGACGGAGAAACAAACAAACAATAACAGACGGAGAAACAAACAATAACAGACGGAGAAACAAACAAACAATAACAGACGGAGAAGCAAACAATAACAGACGGAGAAACAAACAATAACAGACGGAGAAACAAACAATAACAGACGGAGAAACAAACAAACAATAACAGACGGAGAAGCAAACAATAACAGACGGAGAAACAAACAAACAATAACAGACGGAGAAACAAACAAACAATAACAGACGGAGAAACAAACAAACAATAACAGACGGAGAAACAAACAATAACAGACGGAGAAACAAACAAACAATAACAGACGGAGAAACAAACAATAACAGACGGAGAAACAAACAAACAATAACAGACGGAGAAGCAAACAATAACAGACGGAGAAACAAACAATAACAGACGGAGAAACAAACAAACAATAACAGACGGAGAAACAAACAATAACAGACGGAGAAACAAACAATAACAGACGGAGAAACAAACAAACAATAACAGACGGAGAAACAAACAATAACAGACGGAGAAACAAACAATAACAGACGGAGAAACAAACAAACTATAACAGACGGAGAAACAAACAATAACAGACGGAGAAACAAACAAACAATAACAGACGGAGAAACAAACAATAACAGACGGAGAAACAAACAAACAATAACAGACGGAGAAACAAACAAACAATAACAGACGGAGAAACAAACAAACAATAACAGACGGAGAAACAAACAAACAATAACAGACGGAGAAACAAACAAACAATAACAGACGGAGAAACAAACAATAACAGACGGAGAAACAAACAAACAATAACAGACGGAGAAACAAACAATAACAGACGGAGAAACAAACAAACAATAACAGACGGAGAAACAAACAAACAATAACAGACGGAGAAACAAACAAACAATAACAGACGGAGAAGCAAACAATAACAGACGGAGAAACAAACAATAACAGACGGAGAAACAAACAAACAATAACAGACGGAGAAACAAACAATAACAGACGGAGAAACAAACAATAACAGACGGAGAAACAAACAAACAATAACAGACGGAGAAACAAACAAACAATAACAGACGGAGAAACAAACAAACAATAACAGACGGAGAAACAAACAAACAATAACAGACGGAGAAACAAACAAACAATAACAGACGGAGAAACAAACAAACAATAACAGACGGAGAAACAAACAAACAATAACAGACGGAGAAACAAACAAACAATAACAGACGGAGAAACAAACAAACAATAACAGACGGAGAAACAAACAAACAATAACAGACGGAGAAAAAACAAACAATAACAGACGGAGAAACAAACAAACAATAACAGACGGAGAAACAAACAATAACAGACGGAGAAACAAACAAAACAATAACAGACGGAGAAACAAACAAACAATAACAGACGGAGAAACAAACAAACAATAACAGACGGAGAAACAAACAAACAATAACAGACGGAGAAACAAACAAACAATAACAGACGGAGAAACAAACAATAACAGACGGAGAAACAAACAAACAATAACAGACGGAGAAGCAAACAATAACAGACGGAGAAACAAACAATAACAGACGGAGAAACAAACAATAACAGACGGAGAAACAAACAAACAATAACAGACGGAGAAACAAACAATAACAGACGGAGAAACAAGCAAACAATAACAGACGGAGAAACAAACAATAACAGACGGAGAAACAAACAAACAATAACAGACGGAGAAACAAACAAACAATAACAGACGGAGAAACAAACAATAACAGACGGAGAAACAAACAAACAATAACAGACGGAGAAACAAACAAACAATAACAGACGGAGAAACAAACAATAACAGACGGAGAAACAAACAATAACAGACGGAGAAACAAACAATAACAGACGGAGAAACAAACAAACAATAACAGACGGAGAAAGAAACAAACAATAACAGACGGAGAAACAAACAATAACAGACGGAGAAACAAACAATAACAGACGGAGAAACAGAGGAGAAACAAACAATAACAGACGGAGAAACAAACAAACAATAACAGACGGAGAAACAAACAATAACAGACGGAGAAACAAACAAACAATAACAGACGGAGAAACAAACAAACAATAACAGACGGAGAAACAAACAAACAATAACAGACGGAGAAACAAACAATAACAGACGGAGAAACAAACAAACAATAACAGACGGAGAAACAAACAAACAATAACAGACGGAGAAACAAACAAACAATAACAGACAGAGAAAACAAACAAACAATAACAGACGGAGAAACAAACAAACAATAACAGACGGAGAAACAAACAAACAATAACAGACGGAGAAACAAACAATAACAGACGGAGAAACAAACAAACAATAACAGACGGAGAAACAAACAATAACAGACGGAGAAACAAACAATAACAGACGGAGAAACAAACAATAACAGACGGAGAAACAAACAAACAATAACAGACGGAGAAACAAACAAACAATAACAGACGGAGAAACAAACAAACAATAACAGACGGAGAAACAAACAAACAATAACAGACGGAGAAACAAACAAACAATAATAGACGGAGAAACAAACAAACAATAACAGACGGAGAAACAAACAATAACAGACGGAGAAACAAACAAACAATAACAGACGGAGAAACAAACAAACAATAACAGACGGAGAAGCAAACAATAACAGACGGAGAAACAAACAATAACAGACGGAGAAACAAACAAACAATAACAGACGGAGAAACAAACAATAACAGACGGAGAAACAAACAATAACAGACGGAGAAACAAACAAACAATAACAGACGGAGAAACAAACAATAACAGACGGAGAAACAAACAATAACAGACGGAGAAACAAACAAACTATAACAGACGGAGAAACAAACAATAACAGACGGAGAAACAAACAAACAATAACAGACGGAGAAACAAACAATAACAGACGGAGAAACAAACAAACAATAACAGACGGAGAAACAAACAATAACAGACGGAGAAACAAACAATAACAGACGGAGAAACAAACAAACAATAACAGACGGAGAAACAAACAAACAATAACAGACGGAGAAACAAACAATAACAGACGGAGAAACAAACAAACAATAACAGACGGAGAAACAAACAAACAATAACAGACGGAGAAACAAACAAACAATAACAGACGGAGAAACAAACAAACAATAACAGACGGAGAAATAAAAATTCTTACATATCACACACACAGTGAAGCTTTCAATAGACCTACAATTTCATATCCCGATGAATAGAATTAAGTTATGTTATTTTCAGTGAAGTATGATATTTAAGCGATTTACTTCATGAGGACACAGTAAACAACACATACAAACACATGAATCTTGAGGTGTGAACACAGTTTTGTCAGCAGAGTTTCTCGTTTATTCTTATGATTTCATGATTTCCATACACCACAATCTTGAGGAAACCACACAATTAAAAGAAGCCCTTGTATGATGTCTATACAAATCTACAAACACACATCGGCCTTGACACACACACACACATATATATATATATATACATACAGGACATATACATACATCACTCTCCATCATCTAACCTAATTTTTGTTTTCCTTTTTTTAAAATCATAAAAAGAAGTGCTTTTTGTCATAAAAACCACACACGAACACAAATTCACACTGGATGTCTTACATCATAAGGCCAAGCATGTACAATGGCAGTTAACTCATATATTATCCATAGTATAAAGATCCCTAAAGTATAAAAATATATATATATATTGGCTCGTGATGAAGGCTAAGAATGCCATTAAGTGCCATTTATGTGCATTATGGATTTGCCGGAGCTCAAGCTCCTAAAACGATTTCCCCTCGATCACGAACTACACAAGTCAGCGATGATCGCAGTCATAAGGTGCTCGGGGGGCTTCTGAGCCCTCTATATACACACACACCTTCACAATGGCTTGACATCTAAACATCCACCACTACAGCAACTTCCTGCGCTCCCTGAATTCAAGTTCGCGCTTCACTTTTGGCTCAACTCATCCAGAGAACGTCTCGTGAGCTCTTTCAGGTCCTATACCTGCGGCCGGACACCACGTGACCGCGCAGACATCAGCAGCTCTTCACCGAGGATTGTGAGACGTCTGAGGTTTTCATGATCACGCTGGCACGTTTCTCGTGGACGGGCGGTTGGTCGGAGGGTTCGGGGTCGGGCGTGTGGACGGAGGAGAAGGGGGAGTTTAAGATGGCCCAGCTAGAAGGGCCGGTGAAGGGGGAAGCTGTCGGCTCTCGGATGGTGGTGATCTTGAAGTTGGGTTTGTCAGGGGAGATGAACGAGGACATGCCGGGCAGAGGCATCAGAGGTTTCATGTCTTCCTGGCCGAACAGTAACGCGTGAACATACTGCAGGAGAGAACAGAGACACAAATCTGGTGACCATCACACACATAACACATTACGCAGTGGAGTACACATGACATCAACCATAAGAAAGACCGATCACACATGAGATCTCCTTTTTATCTCATTTATTTCTCCAAGGTGTCGGTGAGAATAAATGGAGCGCAAACGGAAACTTTTAAGTGGAGGAACAGTTCACCAAAAAATGACAAGTCTTCATCTAGTCACCGTCAGATTGATCCAAACCTGTATACATGTATACTGCTTATAACCAGACAGATCTCATCCTCCCATTGTCTCCCATTGTATTTATTTTCCTACTACAGCAGTAAATGTGTGACGAGATCTGTTTGCTTACTGACATTCTTACAAATATCTTCTGTCGTGTTCAGCAGGACAAGACATGTAAACAGGTTTTGAACAACCCGAGGGTGAGTAAATGATGACAGGATGAACTGGCCCTTTAAGTCTCAGTTGTGTCTCAGATATTTCTCCTGGGGAAATGAGTCAAACTGAAGATTGAAGATCTCAATATCAACTCAAACATTTCTCATCACATTGACACAAATCCAGATTATTTTACATCTGCATTCATCTGCCAGACTCTTCATGTGTTTCCTCTATTTCATTCTCTTGATCTATTTTAGGAGAAACATTTCAGACTAAGTTAAATGAAAGCAAGTGTTAAAGCAGATTATATTCAAGTTCCTATACTATGGTGTAGAGGTATAGACCGTTTCATGACCCCCAGCTAACTTACGGTTTGTGTCTAATAACAAAACCATTGGGATTTGATTTAGTTTATTTTGATATTCATTTGTATTATTATTTTATTGTATACAAATTGTATTAAATAAATGGTTTTTGGTTGTTTGTTCATTTGATTAAATACATTTGTTGAATGGGTCCTGTAGCGTTTGAAGAAAGCGTAGGGTACACTGACATCTAGTGGTTGTCTACATCCGCAATCTAATTCAATATATTGTAGAGACAAGTTTAGCCAAGTAACACTTCTTCTGGGTTTCTTTTGCTTGATATCAGAAATAATCTACAGGCGATGTATTGTCTGTGAACGTGTACCGGAAGTTCACATGCGCAGTAATGTTTGTTTATGTTGTTGCTTTGAAACCGACTATAAACGGAACAAACTGTCACTGAATTGAATTACAATCTGAGGTCTGAAACACACACGCACGGTTGTATTTCCTCTCTTGTCATCTCCACACAGCCTTTACACGGATAACACACAAACATTTCAAATCCATAGAAATGTCCGGCTTCTATTGTTTTTCCTGACAGAATTATAGCAAGTCAGACTATCATGAAACTTCAGCGACTTCCTGATCCCACGACACAAGACGTTTATCTCCAGATCTTTAAGAGGCCGTCTCGTATGATGTTTAGTTCTCAGCTTAAAAGTACTAAATAAACAGAAATGTGGATTTCACAGCTTCTGTCTCGGCACAAAGAGAATAAGCAAATACACCTCTAACACTTTTCTATTGATTTCCTTTATAAAAACTTCTGTCATCGATTATTCCTGCTCAAGTCTCATGCTGATATATTTCAATTAAGATCTTGACATAAAAATGTTGTTGTAGTTAAATAAAATATTTAAAAAAATATATATTTTATTTTATTTTAATGTGTTATTATTGCCGTATTTAAATTAAGATTATAACATTTACACAAAGTCACTAATAAGTCAAAATTATATTTTTATTGTTGAATTCCAATTAATATTAATCAAACAGTTTGTTTTTATTAAGTAACAATAACTTAAAGCTAACGAATACAATAAAACACCATAAGAAAAGGAGTGCAAATAATCTTCTGCAAATAAACTATATGTTCACATAAAGTCTATGTTCAGCTGATTGTAAGCATTTTGCTTGTCTCATAAATAGTTAGCAGATATTAGTAATCTTTGGTTTAGCTCATTGTCATGAAATCTTTCAATAAAATGTTTCAAGGTAGACTGACGGTTTTACAGGCGTTGTAGGATTGTTGTGAGTTAGTCTTAGTGACATAAGAGTCCTCTTCATAACCCCTAACATATCACAGGTTAAAGAGCTAGTTTAGCGCTAAAACACTCAAATACTATTAGCACAAACATTTAAGAGTCCTAAAATGAAGACAGACACGTGTCCATTATATTTAAGCGTTTCTCCTAAATCAACAGCTACTTTTAGCCTTGTTTTGTGAATACAGGCCCAGCATCTGCGTAACATCTAGGAAAGAGCAGTTTTACATCCATTGTAAATCGTAAACATCCTTCAGACGTCTCCTAGATGTCTTTATGACATCTGACAGCCAAAGTCTCCTAGACGTATTGCAGATGAGCAAGCTATGTATTGCAGACGTTAAATAAACATCCGCCAGATGTAGTGTGCTATCAGGGGTCGTGTCAAACTTGTATGAGTTTCTTTCTTCATCAGAACACAGAAGAAGATATTTTGAAGAATGTTGATCATCTATCAACACTGAACTCCATTGACTTTTCAGAGACATTTCTCAAAAGAGTTTCACTGAAGAAAGACTCACATACAGGTTTACACACACTGAACTATCAGTTTCATGTAACACTTCCGAGATCCAAATTATTAGATCTCCTCTAGTACTGATCTTTGAATTTCCCGTCATGTTCAAGAGATTTGACTCAAAGCTTGAGAAATTCATCAGGTTAACCAGAGTATTGAAGACGATGTAGTGTGTTTGTGGGAATGACGTCATGTTTTGCATCACAGTCTCGAGTTACAGGAACTGAAAGCGAGTGGGTTGCGAACGTTAGTGCTGTAAGATTTCCCCAGAAACACACTTGAACACGAGTGTGCGAACGGACCCTGCACACTTGAGAAGGAGAACAGACACAAGACACAATCTTACAAACGTCCGAAACGTCCATTCACAAATTTTAAAGACATCACATTTTGCGTGTCCGAAGGCTCGGAGTATCAACAGCGAGCAGCAAATCACATGTATTGGTTCTTTAAAAAGGGGCAAACCCTTTGATACGTTTGACCCCAACTTCCTGTTTCAACAGGAAATACAAGAACGCGGGAATAGAAACTCACCAGTTATTTCACTGAGCTGATTTAATTTGAAGGTTGATTTTATAATGCCTACGTTTTTAGCATTTTGTGTTTTTAAGGTGAAAAGGAGACAATTTTTCCCTATATATCAAAATGGTCATAGAATCTCATCTAGTCTCGTGGGATAAGTGTCTTGTCACATGCCTAGAAATGTGTCAAAATATGGAGGTAAAAACGGTTCAAAGGAGTATGAAAACACATGTCTGAAGGAGTAAAGGATTCTGTCTTTGACACACCCATTGAAAGACTTGTTTTTCCAGCTTTCTTCGACACAATTGTTTTTTAGTTTTTTTTGCATTGTCACAACGTGTTTTGCCCCAGAATTCTCTCTGTCATATCAGCAACGCAGTGAAACAACTTCTCAGAAACAAGACTTTATCATTCTTTACAGAATCACTGAAGAGTCAGAAATGACGTCTGTCATGAGAGTTTGAATAGAGCCGTCAACAACGTGTGAAGCTGAGCTCAGATTTCTCTCGTCTGCGATCAAAAGTCGATATTAGTGAAGATCTCAATATCAACTCAAACATTTCTCATCAAATTTTCCCAAATCAAGATTATTTGACCTCTGCAATCTACATTCATTTACACCTCCAGACTCTTCATAGATTTGTACAATTGTCTCATTTGTTTCTGTTTTTAAGAGGTTTTAAGAGAAACATACGAGACTAAGTTGAGACTTAAATGAAACACAAAACATCAAATCTCCTGCACTATGAAAGAGAAACATCAGAGAACTAACATTTTCCTCTGGAAGCGTTCATGACGTGACCATCAGTATTTGTGAGTGAAAGAAATAAAAATGTCACCGTATGAAAAATATTGACGGCCCCTAAATAGGCCTAATTTTCTTGCAAAGCAGTCACGTCGAGCGAGATGTTCTGATATTCGCTCATTCATATCGACGGCCTTCCCTCTGTTCAAACTTGCCCGAACACAAACACGACACGAGGGAAATATTCCACATACCTCTTTGGAGTCTTCCTCGCTGTGAACGCTGTCTGTATCGCTGTCTGCTGGAAGACAAAGAGAAAGTAAAGTCATTCTGGGATCGGAGTATTAAACCTTTACTGCTTCACAGAACATTAGGATTCTCTCATCATTTACTCGCTTTCAAACACACAAGCGAATGATCCCTTGAACTAAAACCTCCTCGGGATCTGTGAGGAACAAACTCAGACTGAACATCAGTTCAGAAGTCAGAGAGAAGCGTGCACGTTTGTGTTGAGCAAGACATCTCATGCGGCCTACAGCCTCAGGGACTTCTGGGAAAAAAACAGATTGTTGTTGATTGGAAAACCCGGAACAGCAGGACATGAGTCAACATTCCCGTATCAGTCTGCTTTAACATCCCATAAGACACCACTTCTGATAACACCGTTTTCATTTCAGACGTGTGGAGTTTAACCCAACATACAGTCAAACACATGTAACATATGAAACAAAACAAACATGGTTACTATATTTATACTGTTCCTATATATGGTTATACTGTTGTTTGTCTTGTTTTACAGTACAAACGTATACAATTCTTGAATCAAGATGCATTTTCTTGATGAGCAAAAGTCTCGTCTTAAGACCAAAAATATGAAATTTCTGTGAATTTTGAAGTAAATAATTATCTTGAATTTAGTGAATAAGTAAAAGGTAAACTTTCATTCAAGGTTATTTTCTTACCCCAATGTTTTGCTTGTTTTAAGCAAATATTCACTGAATAAGACGAGACTTATTGAGACTAAATGCATTTTGATTCTATAATTGTTATACATTTGTCCTGTAAAACAAGACAAACATACGAAGTAAGAAAGTCATTTTTCACAGTGTTGAAAGACAGAGGTTGGATCACTTAACAACGTGTTAAAAACAACTCACTTTCTTTATAAAATATACTTTTATTACATTTTATTGTACTGCTGTAAACTTTAGTATTTACTCTAGTAGAGCAATGAATACATGAATACACGTTGTTAATGTAAACTACAGTATTCTATAGTATTAGCTATAGCCAGTAAAGGAAACTTTTACATTTAGGATGCTATGGTTAAAAAAGTAGAGTATGTAGGAATTACTAGAGTATTTATTTTTCATGTAAACCCGCTGACATTATGACGGTGAGTTTTCAGCGCTACTCACATTCGAAGTAAAAAATACACAAATGTTCACAGTACAAAGTGAAATAAATCAATCCAGTAAAGAGACATTTACAATTACAAAGACACCAGTACAAAGACAAGCACACAAAGAGGTAAGAGAGAGGGAATCGTGTTAAACATTGACCCTGTTGAGTTACAGAGTAAAGAGAGAGAGAGAGAGAGAGAGAGAGAGAGAGAGAGAGAGAGAGAGAGAGAGAGAGAGAGAGAGAGAGAGAGAGAGAGAAAAAAAAAAAGAGAGAGAGAGAAGAAAAGAGAAGAGAGAAGAGAGAGAGAGAGAGAGAGAGAGAGAGAGAGAGAGAGAGAGAGAGAGAGAGAGAGAGAGAGAGAGAGAGAGAGAGAGAGAGAGAGAGAGAGAGAGAGAGAGAGAGAGAGAGAGAGAGAGAGAGAGAGAGAGAGAGAGAGAGAGAGAGAGAGAGAGAGAGAGAGAGAGAGAGAGAGAGAGAGAGAGAGAGAGAGAGAGAGAGAGAGAGAGAGAGAGAGAGAGAGAGAGAGAGAGAGAGAGAGAGAGAGAGAGAGAGAGAGAGAGAGAGAGAGAGAGAGAGAGAGAGAGAGAGAGAGAGAGAGAGAGAGAGAGAGAGAGAGAGAGAGAGAGAGAGAGAGAGAGAGAGAGAGAGAGAGAGAGAGAGAGAGAGAGAGAGAGAGAGAGAGAGAGAGAGAAGAGAGAGAGAGAGAGAGAGAGAGAGAGAGAGAGAGAGAGAGAGAGAGAGAGAGAGAGAGAGAGAGAGAGAGAGAGAGAGAGAGAGAGAGAGAGAGAGAGAGAGAGAGAGAGAGAGAGAGAGAGAGAGAGAGAGAGAGAGAGAGAGAGAGAGAGAGAGAGAGAGAGAGAGAGAGAGAGAGAGAGAGAGAGAGAGAGAGAGAGAGAGAGAGAGAGAGAGAGAGAGAGAGAGAGAGAGAGAGAGAGAGAGAGAGAGAGAGAGAGAGAGAGAGAGAGAGAGAGAGAGAGAGAGAGAGAGAGAGAGAGAGAGAGAGAGAGAGAGAGAGAGAGAGAGAGAGAGAGAGAGAGAGAGAGAGAGAGAGAGAGAGAGAGAGAGAGAGAGAGAGAGAGAGAGAGAGAGAGAGAGAGAGAGAGAGAGAGAGAGAGAGAGAGACAGAGAGAGAGAGAGAGAGAGAGAGAGAGAGAGAGAGAGAGAGAGAGAGAGAGAGAGAGAGAGAGAGACAGAGAGAGAGAGAGAGAGAGAGAGAGAGAGAGAGAGAGAGAGAGAGAGAGAGAGAGAGAGACCTTGAGATGGATCCAGCTGGTCAGAGCTCATCTCAGATAAACATTGAACAACTTCATAGACAAATCTCATCAGATAAACAGACGTGCAAAGCACACATAAAAACACTTTGATGAAGAGATTTGAATATATTTATTATTATTATATTACATGTATTATTGTAAATGCATTTTTAATATTTATGTATCTATCTATATATATATATATATAAAATTGTTGATCTAATGTATTGTTGCCACCCTTTATTATTAGTCACCCTGTATGTTTGTTGCTAGGTTTTACGATATTCTTACTATTATAAAGTATTAAAGTGTGCACAATATTAATCATAAAAAATACATTTTTGAGATTTGTAAATACTTTTGAAATGTGTAAATACAATGTTTTGGGAGGACAACAATGATATAAAACCATGTGTGTGTGTGTGTGTGTGGCTATCATGCACAAACACAACTTTCTCTTTTGTCTTTTGACTGTGGCGTTCCTTGATTGCTATCGTGAAATATTTACCCACAGAGCCTTGTGCCAAAACAATAACTGCCGTTCAGTGCGTGTGCGTGTGTACTGACCTCCATACGAGGAGACAGGAGAGATCTGTAAGGGGTAAAGGTCACTAGAGGTCACAGTCTGCTCCTCATTTTCTGTCACCACCTCGATGGTCTGACACACATCAGGCAGGTCATTGATGATCAGCTGGTCCTCCGCGGGACTCTGCCTACCCTCCTCTGAAGACAGTGAAGAGAGAGAGTGAAGATCCCGGAAGGGTTTCTGGGCTTCCTGACTCAAATAAACCAGCTGAAAATCCCTCGATAAATAACTGGCGCTGACATTCTGTTCTCAATTCAGTGTGCATTACAGGCCCGTATCTGCACTAGCACTGATAAGCAAACACACGGTAAGCTCACCTTTAACACCATTAAAGAGCGTTACAGAGAAACAAAGAACACTGGACATGAAGAAACAAACAGCGTGTCAAGAAGAGCCGGATAAACAGGTCCATGACACAAAGACTTTAATGCTGCTGCGTTCTGAACACACGTCATGTGAATCAAACAAATCTGATTGACACGCATCAAAATCATGATTTATTTCCCACATCACAGTAAAAAGCTCTTTACTTTCTTACAGCTTGACCATTTGTGGAAAAGCGAAACGGTTTAAACACGGAGGTCAAATCAAGAGGAAAGTTCTGGACTATTCATAGGTCAATAATCAAGTGCAAACACACACGGGAGATGTTCTCCGTGTTCAAACACAGCACATGCTCTTTGAAACAATCTCAAAGCATGATGGGAAAACACTCATGTTGACCGGATCTGTATGATAATAAACTAACGATACTTAAGGAGAATTATTTCATGTGCTCATATACAACGAAGCATTCATATAACAGTGCTCGTGTTTTCTTTCTAAAGACTTTTGAATAATGCGGACAGAAGCTATTGTGAGACACTGGATGGGTTTGAAACACAAGCTTCCTCTTTTACACATTGACCGTCTGTAAAGGAAATCAAAGGTGTTTATATGGAGAATAGTGCAAAGACAAAATTCTGTAAAGAACTACTGTGATCTTGTGTGTGTGTGTGTGCGCGCGCGCGTGTATGCAAACTAGAATGGGAAGGGCAGCTGCAGAATAAACTCATATAATAGGCCGTTGTATGGGAGGCCTAAAGCATTCTGGGTGTTTGCAAGGACACAGAAGAAATGCTTGCGTGTGTTTTCATGCACTCCAACATCGTCTATCACATCGCAAATCAATTCAGCCCTTTCAAGAAAACACATGATCCATTTTTACACATCGGTTTATGAGCGATCAACCGATTCTGTCTCAATGACCTGATTTTGATATTTGTGTGTGGGCTAGGTGTGTGTGGGCTACTTGTTGTTTTATTCTGGTTTAAGTATATATTTATGTGTGTCAGGTTTTATTACGTATGATGTCTTGTTGTTCTTTTATTGTACAGCACTTTGGTGGTTGAATAAATACAGTTGAATGAATGAATGATTTAAACTAAACATGAACACCTGTAGATTTCTCTAACTGTAATAATGCGGCCAGCGTTATCAATGCAAATGTCACATGCTAAATGATGAATGAACTTGCATAAACAACAAATGAAACACACAAGTTGTGGTGTGTCAGTGAGGAACAGGTTGGATCAGAATGAAGTCACATGACACGGGTACAGGTGTACAGGAAGTAGTTTTTTACCTGTCTCGGAGTAATCCGCCTCCTGCTTGACTGACACCGGGAGCTTACAGGCGGAAGAGCGATTACTGTTTTCCCAACCCGACGGCACAGGGCCTGCTCGCACTGCCTGCAGCACACACAAACACGCCTGTATCATCTAGCATCTGTGTTTTCAAATCTTATTCATCATGTTAAAAGCGAGAATGCGTGAGATGTTACCTTAACTTTTCCATCTTTCTCGGCCGCCCTCTTCTTACCTGTGAGAAAGACACATCACTTCATGTCAAAAATACATCCTGGTGATTAGGAAAAAAATGTTTTACATTGAGAAAATGAAGACGTTTTCCCCAAATATGACTCAAAAACTGCCCTAAAACATGAATCCGACAGATTTAAACACAATGATTTTACCCAAACCACTCTTAAACACTATTTATCATGCATTTCTTTTGGGCTGTGCAACCATTAATCGCGATTAATCGCATCCAAAATAAGAGTTTGTGTTTATATAATACCTGTATATGTCTGTGTACTGTGCATATAAATTTAGTTTTTATAAAACAAAATACAAATTTATACATTAAGGAAATATTTAAATGTATTATTTATATTTTATATTTATATATCATTTAAATGTATATCAACATTAATTTATTTTTATATTTTTCTTAAATATATACGTGTGTGTGAATGTGTCTATAAATACAAAATGAATACACACAGTACACAGACATATACAGGTATTATGTAAACACAAACTCTTATTTTGGATGCGATTAATCGCGATTAATCACTGCGCAGCCTGACATTTCATTACACAAATATCTGAGATCTGTGAAATGAAAGCTCGAATATGAGTATGTATGTATGTGCATTATTGACGGACCTCTTCTTGAATGTCTCTCAGACGCAGAGAGCATCTTGTACACTCGGAAGGCGTTTGTCCCCTTTTTAATGCTTTTATCTTTCACCTCTTCAATGTCCGGCAGAGAGTTCATCGCACACCGGAAGTTCGCCTTCCACGTTTTGGGATCCGGTTTGTCACCCGGTTGATATTTTCCTGAATGTTTTCAAAACCAGACACACTTAAAATACAGAAAGAAACTGTTCGCTATCTGCTTTATCTCTTTTAATGTGCATTCAGCACACAACAAAATACACAAAGCATAAGATTTATGGTTTCCTGGAAGCCAAAAGCCTCCACACTTACGATAGTTAAACCATGAATTCACAATGGTTTTATTGGTTCAGAGTAACCATATTCTACACATGGCAATTGAAGTTAAACTGTGGTTATGCAAATGAAAATCAACCCCCTCTTAAATAAAACATGAGTACCGTACTTTTAAAACAATAACACCATGGTTAAACATGACGTCACTGATGGGCAAGAATTCCACACACACTCACAGGGTCCTTTATGTAAAATGTTATAATGTTAGACATGTGTTATATACTGTATATCTGGCTGATGATTGATGTATGCTTGTGTTTGCTCTGCACCTGTATGTATGGCCCAGTTTCGGAAGAGAGGAGCATCTTTCTCCACATCCCAGCCGTGACGTGCCGCATGCATCCAGGGGATCTGGAATATTCTCTTCTCCTGCAGCCAAACAGCATGCAAATGAAAACACACCCCAGACAGACCTGTCACATTTATATCACCCAATGAGAGACGTCAACTCTCAGTGTTCTCATGAATACTGTCACGTGACAATGTTGTTTAAAGCTTTAAGTATAACGTTGTGTCAAACCTGCGTGAGTTTCTTTCTTCTGCAGAAAACACAAAAGAAGATATTTTGAAGAATGTTGACAACCAAATGACACTGAACTCCATTGACTTGCATTGATGGACACTGCTGAGATGTTTCTCAAAATATCATCTGTTGTGTTCCACTGAAGAATGACTCGCATACAGGTTTGCAAACACACGAGGAATAAGGGCCGATTCTCATTTCTTGTCTTTTGAACGTGTCCGAATTCACTTTTGCTAGTTTAACGGCGGGAAATCGGTCGGTGCGCCCGGGTGCTTGATCTAAACGAGTTGTCCTGAATTGATTAATGGGTGTTCTTTGGCTGTAATGTGCGATAAACCAATCAGAGTGTCATCTCCCATTCCCTTTAGGAGCCGGTTGTACAGATTCACTATTTACATGGCGGAATTGGGAAGAGCAGACGCAAAGGGCGCAAGCAGACAACCACAATCATAATCTTTTTCATTTTAAATAAATACTTGTCATTATTGTGTGCTTCTGCGCGTCCCTCTGTGTGTATTAACCGGCCTTTAGGTGCATATTCCTAACGCGCTCTTTAAATAACTCAAAAAATATTGCACCATTGACTTAAGACCAGGTTTGAGTTTTTTCAGTTCCTCAACATAGCAACACGCCAACAATGCGCCTGAGCACGACTCATTTTTTTTAGACCATCATGCCCATGGGCGCACAAATGAGCGCGAATGCATTTGCTCTTTAAACAACACGGAGCAGGACTGCAAAATGAGATCTGCGTCGGGCTGAAACTAGCAAAAACACTTACGCTACCATAGGATAGGGCCCTAAATATTTTGGGGGAACTGTCTCTTTAACAAACCACATGTACAGTACCAGCAGACAGAAATCATCATAGTAAGCAATCGTGCACGTACCTTGTTTACCCATTTTAGTCCCGGTATTATACTAGAGTTTATCTGCTCTTCCAACCACGGTCTCATCCGCATTCTCTCCACTGGCATTGTGGCCTATAGAAGAGAGAGAGAGAGAGAGAGACATTTGTATTCTATCAAATGTTGACTTTTCCAATTTAGCATACTGTTCCTGTAAAGGCAGGAAAGACGATGAGCAGCTTTGACCTCATCCAACTGAATCATAAATGAATGAAATTTCTTCCTACAAAAGTTCAAAAAGTAAAGATGAAAGACATGCGTGTGAGTCAGCTCAAGAATGACATGACAGACGTAAAGGGAATCTGTATTCGTGTGTCATTATGGTGATATTGTATTATTTCTGTTTTACGTTTTGAGATTACCATAACTACATATATTAATGTCAGAAAAGTACCTTGAGTTTAAACGGAACCATTGAATTGAACCGCTGAACAGAATGTAAAGAGACGGAAAGAATTGTCGTGGCGGTCAAACCTGTAATATTTGTCACACATGATGACAGACGTGAAGAGATTCTTCAGTTGCTCATTAACACGTTCAAGCTCATAAACGGGTTTGTGGTTCACAACAAATGAAAACTCAAACTTAAGACGGTTTCTCCGCATCTCGAGACCTTTGAACCGTGAGGATCCATCAGGGAAATGTGATAACAACACCAACAAAACAAGAGACACGTCAACAACACCGACTGACAACACACATCATCCTTTACCGTGGTTTAACTAACCAAATAACCAAAATAATCACAAACTGACTCTGGACTCACAACAATAACAATAACAATGATAGCTGGAGTAAAACTACAGTATTAAAACACTACACTTTTACTTTAGTAAAACCTTAATGTGGGCACAAGGCAGGCCAACAACACACACACACACACACACACACACAATAAAATGTCAAGCAAAAACAACATAACACTATATTACCAACAAATTATGCCTTTAAACAAATCAAAACACCACAAACAACATTCATTCAAGTTCACTATGGATGCAAAGGTTCAATAGGTTCAAGCAAATTCCCTTTACAGTGAGTCCAGTTCACATGTTCATAACAGCCTGTCTGACATCATCATCATCATCATCATCATCATCATCATCCATATGTTCCTGATTCTTTCATTCACGTCAAACACACACAGCTCGTCAGTACTGTACCTCCTGTGTACTTTGCATTGTGACGTGAGGGTCCCGATCATTACAGCAAAATACACCAGACGAGTCCAGCCTCGCTAAAATAACTCTGTTAGTGTTGACAAGTCGAGTCAAAAGTGAAAATAAACCTCCGCGACTCCCATTGGATCCAATGAGCCCATGACTTTCGATTTTACCCGCACATCTGCACTTCTGTGCGTGAATATCCACTTGTACGTTCGGTGCGTGCACGAGCCCCATAAATAAATGCGGAAATGCGAGTTTATTACCTGCCGATCGCTGCGGGAATAAACGCGAAGAGTCTCTGAAGTCTCTTGGAAATGTGCTGTTTATGATATCAAAAGGAAAAGTCAGATGGATTTCATTTCGCTCTTCAGATCGAAAGCAAAACAAGTTAAGGAAACAAGCGCTTGGGTGGAAATCCCCAGTGTGTGTGTGTGTCAGTGTGTGTGTGCGTGCGCGCTGTCTAGAGGGCGTGAGCGTTTTGCGTGCGCTTCCACTGCGTGTTTTCAAACCCTACTATGGAGAACGCGGCGTCGTTTCATATTAATGACGTCGAGACACGTTCGCGCACTGATTGGCTAATATGTAAGGTGTCAGGACAAATCACTGAAGAGGTGCGTGAATATTGATAAGAGAGACGTAACCGAGCGACTTTTAGATATATTTCCTGTAACATGTTTTAATATCCGCCTTGAACGTGTTTACTCACAATAAAATAATAATAATAAATGTAAACGAGCGACTTTTAGATATAGTTCCAGAAACATGTTTTGATATCCGCCTTAAACGTGTTTATTCTTAATACAATAACGATAATAAATGTAACCGAGCGACTACGGCGGAACCTACTTAATATTCATAAGCTATGCCTTCGTCATAGTAGAACTCGAGGGTCCGTTCATTGGCTGCAGGATGAAACGAGACAATTTCGTTTTCACTTCCTCGTTGTTTCGTTCTAGCTCTTAAAGGAGACACGGCGGGCGTTTTACTTCTTAAATCACGACAAATGGCATACATATGTATAAAACTGTTTTCTATAATAAATCAATGAATATCTGTCGCGCGACAACGTTCATTGATCTGTACGAAGGTTACCTTTATTTGAGTGTAAAAGTTTATGCAAAAACGTACTTATTTGCAAGGGAGTGTCGTGCAACCATGACAGTTTTTACGTTAGATTGTCGGAAAGAACTTTCTCTCTAGGGATGAGAGAGTTAAACGCAATCCTGCCCTCTTTTCCTTCACATAAACACGCACGCGCGCGCGCGCACACGCTCTTATCTTATCTGGGCTGCCAGCCCCGCAACTCCCAGCTTATGATGCAACACGCGCTCTCCAAACAACACATTTGAGACAAAGTACACTTAACTAGAGTAAAACAGTTGCTAAATAACCTTTTTTGTTGTTGTTGTTAAGTCATCTTAAACCATTTACAAAACAAACCCAATAATTTACTGACCCCCCCCCCCCCTTAAACACAGACTGAGAAACGAAAAGGAAACAGCTTGATGGCGGGTTACAGAAACGAAACTGCAGCTCGGTTTCAGGTTGTTGTTCTGCTTTCTGTTCCAGTTCAGAAGAACACGCCTCGCTTTCAAGAGCACGACTGAAATGTGTAAAAGTCCAGCGCCACCTGGTGTTGCTGTCAGGATGAAAGAGATGTCTCACATCTCACATAATACCATATAGTCAACTGTACTAACAGTTATAGACACCGCAGAGCTAGTATGTTATTGCAGACATTCAAGGGGGCAAATATTGTAAAACTACTGGGAACAAGTCATGAAACATATATATATATAGAGTGACCATAAAACATGATTTTTTACCACAATGTGTCATTGCACTACATACTGTAACTACATTTGAAGCATGCATGCAAGGATGAGGACATAACTCCAATTGAACCTAATATTTTTGTTCTAGAATATCTTTTTTTCTTCCTTTTAATTTTTTCCCCCACTGATGCGAATAACAATCTATTTTGTAAATAGATTCAGTGTTGACACGTAAAGATAACTCAAAGCAGAACGTGCTGATTACTCTTGACTGCTTTTAAAGTTTTACTTAGTTTTTCTTAGAGTGTAGAAGTAATATACCTGAGCGTGTCACAATAACATTTGCAGATGATACAGCAGTAGTGGGGTTAATACAGAATAGGGATGAGTCCAACTATAGGGCCTGGGTGGATCAATTCGTAGACTGGTGTACGTCCAGCTGTCTTCATATAAACATGAATAAAACTAAGGAAATAACAGAACTGGGAGCCAGCCCCATCAGTGTATGGTTATAAATGGAGATGATGTTGAAATTGTGGCCGAGTACAAGTACTTCGGCGCAATAATAGACTAAGACAATTGTCATTGACCAACAAAAACAGACTGAGCAAGATAGTGAATTTGGCCAGCAAGGTTGCGGGGCAAACACTAGACAGTATGGCTATTACCTGTGAAAGAAGGGTGTTGAAGAAAGGTCGAGCAATTAATAACGATACGTCACATCCCCTACACCAGACATATGAGGTGTTATACCTCATAGGTTACCTTCTTTTAAAACAAATCGGGCCAGTAAGTCATTTATTTCAACTAGCATCATATTGTTAAAGAGAAAGTTACCTGCATGACAGCACTTTAAATAGCACCATGCACTTTCTTTCCAGCTGGACTGTCACAGTACGCACAACTACACTTTGTTATCCCAGCTTTGTGTAGTGGGGTTTGTGTTTTCTTGTCTGAACGTTGTTGTGTATGTGGGTGGATGGGGGTGGTTGGGGAAATTCTGTTGTATATTTTTGTTTTGTATTCTGCTTTGTCTTTTGTATAAGTGTATCAGACGCGCTGTATGGTGCAGAACAATTTTCTGAAAGGAGAAATAAATGTATATATATATCATATCAATTTATAGTCTGTTTAACATTTGACCTGTGTTTCTCTCTCCTTTATCTTAAATGTGTGCTTTTCAGTGATAACCACTGTTCGTGTGTGTATTTAGTACGTGTGCATATTGTGTATGTGTGTGTGTTTTCACCTTTTTAGTTTTTACTTGTATTACTTTATATGTTTTGCTTATAGTGAATATGTTTCACGTACAGCTGCTTTGTAACAATGAAAATTGTGAAAAGTGCTATATAAATAAAGTTAACTTGACCTGAATGCTTTTACTCATGCATCAACATAAACAAAACACACAAACTACTTAATTAAAAGTTTATTTATCGTAAAAATCCTGAGTGTATACGATCAGAACTCGTGTTTTAATGCAGCAATGTAATCATTTTATACACAAAACAATTATAAAGTGCTTACAACCCATTACAAGTTGAAGTAGCATTATTAAGGGAAATAGAGTTCTTTGGTGAGCATGGACACAATGCATGGCATCTGTTTCATGCCGCTGAAGCCGGGGAGATTGGAGGCGGATTCAAAGTCCAGCGCTACTTTGTTATTGACACGTGTCAAGATCTGTATGATCTCCAGCTTCCTGCCGTATCTGGACAGCATTTCACACAGCGATGTGATGAACCATGAGCCATTAGAAACATTCCTCCAGGAATAATAACCTGGACGGGCAGAAAGTGACATGGTTATGTGTGCAGTGTTTGTTCAATCTCACAAATCAAGAAGGCATTTCAGAGACATTCCTTAATGTCTTCTGTGTTTGTTTTATTTCCTCCTCTATTAAGGTACTTATATTACATAATTACAATCTAAATAAGAAGAATGTGTCTGTCTGATACAGCACCTGGGGCAGTGGAGAACGAATACAGAAAATCTGCCTCGATTGGAATCTTCGGTCCTTCAGTGGATTCCCCAACACTATCAGTCTCTATGCCTGCGTCCAGAGCGTCTCCTCTGCAGGCCTGGACGTTCAACACCAAACACACAAACAAGTTCATTGTTTTTCCAGCAGAGATGGTATTTGCAGAAAAACCACAGTATCCTCAAATGTACCATTTACACATGCATGCACACACACACACACAGACTTTATGTGATGGAGAATTATTTATATTTTTTGCGTGTTACAGATTTCTTAACAGCTAGATGGTTCCTGAGCCACACATTAGGTCAATCAAAATATGAATTAAATGTTATACTTCAAAAATTTAATTGAACCCCTAGTTTAATTTTTCTTTCAGTCTTCATTTGTCTAAGTCTGTTAATTGAGTTATTACTTTTTATTTCGTATCGTTATGTTTAGGCCTATATTTGATTTTCATTCTGTGTACAAGGGCCCCTCTCAAGTTTTTCAGATGTCTTGGAACGGCGCTGGCTGTGGGAATATGTCTTTTTGAGTAGAGAAGGAGAGTGCTTTCTGAATTACAATGTCACAATCTAAGGACGTCTAAATGGATTTTGTGGCAAAGATTTAGCAAGATTCAGTGTGCAAAACAACATGTGCATCACATGTCAACAGATTTGGGCGGATAACAGAGGTCTTAAACTTAATCATGACATGGTAAAAGGTGACGCTCACCTGAATGAAGAAAAGTTTGGGTTTCCCAACCAGTGTGGAGCAGCGATCTCCTCTGAAGAGTTGAAAGATTTCCTTCAGCTGCATAGAGCCGTCTGTGCCGTAGATCAAACCATCATCTCCATGACTTAATATCACACAGACAAACATCGCTGAACGACTGTGATCTTCCTGAGACACTGGTGACGGAAACGGTCAAGATTGCATCACAGGACGAATGATTCGCTTCATAAATGTTGAGTAGCTCTGTGCCATGCCAAACAAACCTTTGGTTAGAATATCCTTCATCTGCAAGACACTTTGGTCATTGCTGGTCTTGATTTTGAAGCCCAGATTTGAGAAAACCTCCAGCGCGTTCTTTGCATCAATGTCTGTTCCGTTACGAACTCCCATTCCTGCATCACAAATGGAAATCAAACATTTAGAGTAACACCAAACTAAACATTTTGGCCGTCTCAGCAGGCTGCTGTGCATATTAAATATATATATTTGCAAACAAAGTTTATTCAAATATATGTTATACATTTTTTTTTAATCATGATGAAATATCTCCAGATGTTTTAGATCTTACCAGTTCTTTTCAGAAAGTTCTTGTTGTTGATGATGACACACTGTCCCAGGTTGGGGTGCTTCAGGTTGTATTTAAAAGAGTGTGAAAGGGCTTTGGCATCTGCATGATCCACTCCATGACCCGTGGAGTGTGATCCCCTGAGAAACAAGAGAATTTCCCGGTTTATTCACTTCTGGATCACTTAAGTCACTTCATTTAGTCACATTCAATCAGCAGCTGCCTTAAGCACAGATTCTGGCAGTTGCGGCGTATTTCTGAGAAATGTAATTACAACATTGTTTATTTGTGTCCTTGTGATCATACAATATTCAAACGATTACATTGTAATTATGCACATTGTTTGTAGTTCAGCAAGTAGTGACTTAAAACCAACGTACATACAGTAGCAACCGCAGCTGTTGATTGTTATTCAATAAAACCATTAATAAATCGATTTATCAGGTGTACTTTCACAAATATATTAAAACTCCATAAATCACACATACTTGTTCATCTCTTCTCTGGCATCTCCCATGTCCGTCATGACTTCTGCAGAAACACAAATATACCCAACATCTATACTGAGATTTCAGCGTGTTTTATCTCTATTGAGTGCACGTTTGCTACTTTCTCACCAAACATCACTGAAACATCACGGCAGTAAAGATTTGAATGATAAAACATAGAATTCAGTAACACAAAAAATTATCATAATAAACAATTGTGTTCTCTATCTTGGACAAAACATGATTTTGACATAGGAATCAATTGTGTATGTACTTTATTGCTACATCTGCTGAAATTCTCATAACCGTAACGAGTGCATTATATGAGCTATGCCTGGTTTGGCAAGGCTGCGTCCTCCGGAGGTCTCGTTTGAAGCCTGCGAGATCATCAAGGCCGTCTCGTTTCACAGAAGCAGGTAGGACACTCCGTATGCACCCTTCTAATACTCTACTTCCTTGAAGAAAAATGGTGATTCATAATTCTAAGAAAACACCTCCTCCTTTCCCCTGCATGTCATGTTTCCAGGGCATATTGTTATGATGTCTGCCAGACGAGACATTGTTTACAGTTTGTTCCTGTAGAACTTCATTTTTCTATGCCTTTATGCTTAAGGATCTCTTTTTTTAGTTCTCACAGCAGGTTGCTTTTCTCTGCTCGTACGATGAGATCTCACAGGTTAAAATAAAAACTCCAGAAGATCAAAAGAGTAATAGGTCAGTGTCTTTAAAGACAGGCCAATGTGAGAAAACATTCCTTTAAGAGTGTTTTTGGTCTTATTCCAGTAAGATTTAATGGTGTTTAATTCTTCCCAAACAATAACAAACACACATTAGCAGAGAACCACAGACACTTACAGTTTCTAGTAAACTCCCATTATAAACATTAAATCCATTGGAATTTCTGTGATTATTTCGAAGTTATAATATGACTTAATCACTTACCTACACGACATACACATTTTCTTCAATACCATGTTATTGTTGTGTTAATGTATTAAAACACTCGAACCAACAACTTATCTGAAACAAACACAGACTTACCACAAGCGAGATAAGTTGACTTCACGATGTCTTATGTGAACTTTACCGCGTGAAAGAGAAATTGAAACGTTTAAAGCCGCCGGCAAGTAAAAATATTTCTAGGTGTGTTCACCGCAAATCAACCTGCAGATGACATCAAAGTACCGCGAGAGCAGACCCTTGCGCATGCTTCTTTCTCGCGATACTTTGATGCCAAAGCCAATCGGTCTCAGAGTCGCTTGAAGTGCAAAACTCTTTTATTTTTACGGCGAAGTTCCTGCTACGTTTGAGTTCGTGAATATGAATCTGTTAACAAACAAACACGTATAATTAACGTTGTCTGCCATCCTTCAAACGGCGATGGTTCTTGTTTATTAATTTTAGTAGTATCATTTATTGATTTAAGTAGTATTATTTATGTTTGGTTTGTGATGCGCGCTATCCGTTACAGTAGAGCGTGAGAGAAGTTATCAAAATAAAAGCCCGGAAACCTGAGGCTGCATCCTGCGGAGATTCCAATTGCAGGCGACATACGTCATAATGAACGTCTCATTTCATAGCATTAACTATTATACATGTATATTATGGGATGTATACTTTCTCCTTTGTCATGTTCCTGTTCTAAGCATCAATCAAATAATTAAAATAAATAAATAAAAATATTAACTACTATACATTTGAGCATTATTCTCAGCCAAAGCGTAAATTGTTAAACATGCTTATGACTGGCGAATGTAATGCTCAGTTAACTGAAATATATCCGGTTTGATGACGCGTGCTGCCTTCAAATGCGACCTCCGGAGGGTTCAGCCTTGCATTTGAAAAACACCCCCGATGACGTGAAGATAAAAATAAGTTAAACAAAATGAAAAAAATGGACATTAAACATAGTAATACATAATAACGCTGTTATAATAAATGTGTGCCAACAAATGCTAAAATAAAACAATTATTTGAATGATTCACTTATTTGTCCTAATTGGAAGATTACGTTTTAATTGGATGATTGATTAAATTATGTATTCTTTACTTTGTAGTTATTTAATTAATTAATTTAGGTATTTGCCATTTTTTATTTTCAGCAGTTATTTCATTTTTGTTTAAATTACCCTATATAGCCAAATACTTCAAGTTCATAAAATGACAAAGTATTGAAAATATAAACACACAAATAAATAAATGAATGTCTTCGGAGAGAAATTCAATTGTATTTCTAAACAACTTTTCATTATGTGCATTGTGGCAAAGCCACTTTACAAAATATAAAAATATGATATATCAAGATAATGATATAGAAATATAAAAATATATAAAAAGACAAGTGAAAAAATGATGATGCTGCTTTTAACGTGTGTCTGATTTCTGATTGAATGAAAAGGCTCGTGCTGTGAAGAGAAAGCAGGGGGTGTTGTGTGTCTATTGTTCAGACAGAGCTGGAGTGTGTGTGTGTGTGTGTAAATGGGGAGAAAGAGGGAGGAGAGTGTGATTGGGGTGTGTGAACACTCAGCCGGGACAAAGACAGTCTCAGGGCTGATGGGATGGTGGAGGGTCTGCATCACTCAGAGGTTTAATGGTCCCTAGTATCTGTCAGCGCAAAGGACTGTTTTCTTTTTGTAATGATGATGAAGATGAAGAAGATGGTGATGTTTGTAGGTCTGCTGGCGTTGTGCGGGTCAGCGGGCGGCAGAAAAAACTGTGGGGAGTCACGCCGGGTGTATGGAGAGAAACACACACTGAACACAGCCCCGCACACACACATCAACGGTAAGACCAACACACACACACACACACAGCTTACAGTGAATGTGAATAAAACAAAGAAGATGGATCGTCATTTACATCCATCCATTTGTCTAGACATCTGAAGATTTTTATCTTGATTCTGCATGATCGACTTTACATTTAGCAGGAAATGTATATATAAATATTTTTTAAAATGGCTGTCTTTGAAGGAAGGTTTAAAAAGCATCTAAGGGTGGCAACAGGACAATTTAGTCAAATCTACACAAAGCCTGACCTGAGTGAAGATGTTTTGATTGTGTGTGTGTGATTGTCAGGAGAACATCTGCGCGTCTGCTCACAGGACTACACCTGCTGCTCCAGTCTGATGGAGGACACACTAACACATCAGAGCGAAGCTGACTTTCTGTCTGCGGTCCAGGACACCAGTCAGTTCCTGCTCACCACCTTCACACAGAGACATCACAAATTTGACGGTGAGGAGGACCTCCTAGAGAGCATGTGACATCTGGAGCTCTAACTGTGGCTAATGCTCTTTTTGTTGCCCTTTGACCCCGTGATGTCAGAGTTCTTCAGGGAGCTGATGGATGGGGCAGAAAAATCCATGAATCAGATGTTCACGCAGACGTACGGGCATCTGTACGCTCAGAACGCTCACATGTTCCGTCAGCTGTTCTCAGACCTGCGCAGCTACTACACAGGTGTGTGTTTACAGGAAAACGGTGCAGTGTGTGTGTGTGTGTGGATGTGTGATCGTGTGTGTTTTTGTAGGGGGTAGAGTGAGTCTGTCGGAGGTTCTGGCTGATTTCTGGGCAGGTCTGGTGGAGCGTGTGTTTACTCTGGTAAACCCTCAGTATGAGTTCAGTGAAGATTATCTGGAGTGTGTCAGCAAACACGCCGAACAACTGAAACCTTTTGGAGACTTACCACAAAAACTGAGAATACAGGTGAGAAAACCTACACACACACATCCACACATCCACTACACACACACACACACACACACACACACACACACACATCGACACACTGCGTAGACACACTGAATACACACACGTGCGCGCCCACACACACACACACACACACACACACACACACACACACACACACACACACACACACACACACACACACACACTCTTCCAGAATAACACACATTCACATTATACACACACACAAACTCTAAACACACATCCACATGATACACACACACACACACATCGACACACTGCGGAGACACACTGAATACACACACGTGCGCGCGCACACACACACACTTCCAGAATAACACACATTCACATTATACACACACACAAACTCTAAACACACATCCACATGATACGCACACGCACACACACACATCAACACACTGCGGAGACACACTGAATACACACATGTGCGCTCCAGCTCACACACACACACACGCGCGCACACACACACATCGACACACTGCGGAGACACACTGAATACACACACGTGCGCGCGCCCACACACACACACACACACACACACACACACACACACACTTCCAGAATAACACACATTCACATTATACACACACACAAACTCTAAACACACATCCACATGATACACACACACACACACACACACACACAACACACTGAAACACACACACACACACACACACACGACACACAAAAACGGACACACACTGAATACACACATGTGACACACGTTGAAACACACGCTCGCACACACACACACGCGCGCACAATACACACAATCGACACACTGCGGAGACACACTGAATACACACATGTGCACCACGCTCGCACACACACACACACACACACACGCGCGCGCACACACACACACACATCGACACACTGCGGAGCACACACACACTGAATACACCCATGTGCGCTCCCTTCCTGACACACACACACACACACACACACACTTCACAGAATAACACACGTTCACATTATACACACACACAAACTCTAAACACACATCCACATGATACACACACACACACACACAAACACTGAAAAAAAAAAAAAAAGAACATGTACACATAATACACACAAATTCCCACCGAACACCCACAGACTTTTTGTGATTTCAAGTAACTTGTGAACAGTGACCCATGATGCAACACTTCATGCCCCTGACACTTCTGAGAACACAGGTTAAAAGGGAAGTCATGTGATCATCACGTATGTGTTTGACAGGTGTCTCGAGCGTTTACTGCGGCGCGGGCGTTAGTTCAGGGTTTAGCTGCAGGTCGAGATATCGTGAGTAAAGCATCAGAGGTAAGTCAGTGTGTTTGTATGTGTTGTGTATTTATTATCACAATAGTAGTGTGACTGAATGTAAATGTGTGTGTGTCTTCAGTTGACTGTAGGGAGCGAGTGTGTGCGGGCTTTAATGCGTCAGTGGTATTGTCCGCTGTGTCGGGGAGTTCCTGCCCTCAAGCCGTGTCATTCGCTCTGTCTCAACGTCATGAAGGGTTGTCTGGCCAATCAGGCTGATTTAGACTCTGAATGGAACAATTTCATGGGTGAGCAGAAGTATCTCTTGAGTGAAGTGTGTAGTGTGTAGTGATGCTGATGTGTGTCACTGTGACAGACGCTATCATGACGCTGGTGGAGAAGATCAGTGGACCGTTTCATTTTGAGCTGGCCGCAGATTCAATCGCTGTGAAGGTGTCAGAGGGAATCATGTACATGCAGGAGAACAGCGTTACTATTTCTACAAAGGTATCACGCACACGCACGCATGCACTGAGCACACTAACACACATACATGATACACACATGCTTTCACACACACACAGACACACACACACACACACGCATGCACTGAGCACACTAACACACATACATGATACACACATGCTTTCACACTAACAGACACACACAGACACACACACAGACACACACACACACACAAGCACGCATGCACTGAGCACACTAACACACATACATGATACACACATGCTTTCACACTAACAGACACACACAGACACACACACAGACACACACACGCATGCACTGAGCACACTAACACACATACATGATACACACATGCTTTCACACTAACAGACACACACAGACACACACAGATACACGCACAGACACACACACACACACATGCACTGAGCACACTAACACACATACATGATACACACATGCTTTCACACTAACAGACACACACAGATACACACACACAACACACACACGCATGCACTGAGCACACTAACACACATACATGATACACACATGCTTTCCACACCCCCACACCCAACACACACACACACACACACACAGACACACACAGATACACACACACACACACACACACACACACACACACACACACACGCATGCACTGAGCACACTAACACACATACATGATACACACATGCTTTCACACTAACAGACACACACAGACACACACAGATACACCACGACACACACACACGCATGCACTGAGCACACTAACACACATACATGATACACACATGCTTTCACCTAACACACACACAGACACACACAGATACACGCACAGGCACACACACACACACACACGCATGCACTGAGCACACTAACACACATACATGATACACACATGCTTTCACACTAACAGACACACACACACACACACACACACACACACAGCACACACACACACACACACACACACACACACACACACACACACACACACACACACACACGCATGCACTGAGCACACTAACACACATACATGATACACACATGCTTTCACACTAACAGACACACACAGATACACACACAGACACACACACACACACACACACGCATGCACTGAGCACACTATCACACATACATGATACACACATGCTTTCACACTAACAGACACACACAGATACACACACACACACACACACACACACACACACACACGCATGCACTGAGCACACTAACACACATACATGATACACACATGCTTTCACACTAACAGCCACACACAGATACACACACAGACACACACACACACACACACACACACACACGCATGCACTGAGCACACTAACACACATACATGATACACACATGCTTTCACACTAACAGACACACACAGATACACGCACAGACACACACACACACACACACGCATGCACTGAGCACACTAACACACATACATGATACACACATGCTTTCACACTAACAGACACACACAGATACACACAGACACACACACACACACACACGCATGCACTGAGCACACTAACACACATACATGATACACACATGCTTTCACACTAACAGACACACACAGACACACACACACACACACACACACACAGACACACACACACACACAGACACACACACACACACGCACTGAGCACACTAACACACATACATGATACACACATGCTTCCACACTAACAGACACACACGACACACACACACACACACACACACACACGCATGCACTGAGCACACTAACACACATACATGATACACACATGCTTTCACACTAACAGACACACACAGACACACACACACACACACACGCATGCACTGAGCACACTAACACACATACATGATACACACATGCTTTCACACTAACAGACACACACAGACACACACACACACACACACACACGCATGCACTGAGCACACTAACACACATACATGATACACACATGCTTTCACACTAACAGACACACACAGACACACACACACACACACACACACACACACACGCATGCACTGAGCACACTAACACACATACATGATACACACATGCTTTCACACTAACAGACACACACGACACACACACACACACACACACACACACACACACACACGCATGCACTGAGCACACTAACACACATACATGATACACACATGCTTTCACACTAACAGACACACACAGATACACACGCACAGACACACACACACACACGCATGCACTGAGCACACTAACACACATACATGATACACACATGCTTTCACACTAACAGACACACACACACACACACACACAGACACACACACACACACACGCATGCACTGAGCACACTAACACACATACATGATACACACATGCTTTCACACTAACAGACACACACAGACACACACACACAGACACACACACACACACACACGCATGCACTGAGCACACTAACACACATACATGATACACACATGCTTTCACACTAACAGACACACACAGACACACACACACACACACACAGACACACACACACACACACACACACGCATGCACTGAGCACACTAACACACATACATGATACACACATGCTTTCACACTTACAGACACACACAGATACACACACAGACACACACACACACACACACACACACACACACACACACACGCATGCACTGAGCACACTAACACACATACATGATACACACATGCTTTCACACTAACAGACACACACAGATACACACACAGAACACACACACACACACACACGCATGCACTGAGCACACTAACACACATACATGATACACACATGCTTTCACACTAACAGACACACACAGATACACACACGACACACACACACACACGCATGCACTGAGCACACTAACACACATACATGATACACACATGCTTTCACACTAACAGACACACACAGATACACACACACACACACACACACACACGCATGCACTGAGCACACTAACACACATACATGATACACACATGCTTTCACACTAACAGACACACACAGATACACGCACAGACACACACACACACACACGCATGCACTGAGCACACTAACACACATACATGATACACACATGCTTTCACACTAACAGACACACACAGATACACACACACACACACACACACACACACACACGCATGCACTGAGCACACTAACACACATACATGATACACACATGCTTTCACACTAACAGACACACACAGACACACACACAGACACACACACAGACACACACACACACACGCATGCACTGAGCACACTAACACACATACATGATACACACATGCTTTCACACTAACAGACACACACAGATACACGCACAGGCACACACACACACACACGCATGCACTGAGCACACTAACACACATACATGATACACACATGCTTTCACACTAACAGACACACACAGACACACACACACACACACACACACGCATGCACTGAGCACACTAACACACATACATGATACACACATGCTTTCACACTAACAGACACACACAGATACACGCACAGACACACACACACACACGCATGCACTGAGCACACTATCACACATATATGATACACACATGCTTTCACACTAACAGACACACACAGACACACACAGACACACACACACACACACACACACACACACACACACACACACACACAGAGACACACACGCATGCACTGAGCACAATAACACACACACTGAACACACTTACGCACACACCCAACACACTAACACACACACACACACACACACACTGAACACACACTCATGAATAAAAAGACATCAACACAATACACACATGCCTTCACACAGACACACAATGATGAACACAGGTTTGTGTCGTCTGCAGGTTTTTCAGGGCTGTGGGAATCCTCGACCGACCCTCGGCAGAAACAAACGCTCACTCAGAGAGCGAGACAGAGCTTTCAGAACCTACAGACCTGAAGAGAAACCCACCACTGCTGCAGGAACCAATCTGGACAGACTAGTGAGAGATATAACAACATCAATCCCAGAATGACTGAATCAGAATAATCACGTGTGTGTGTGTGTGTGTGTGGTCAGGTGGAGGCCTTACAGGAGCGTCTGCGGCCCATGAGAGGATTCTGGGTAGCTCTGCCTCACACCATCTGTAATGATGAGAAGATGTCAGCTGATGTGACCAATGAGGATCGCTGCTGGAACGGACAGACACGCGGCAGGTCCTGAAACTCACCTACAGCATTCTATATTGAACCGTAGAGATGTGTGTATCCAGTAACGTGTGTGTGTGTGTAGATACCTCCCGTCGGTTATGGCTGATGGTTTAGTCAATCAGATTAACAATCCAGAGGTGGAAGTCGATGGCGCTCAACCCAACGTTAAAACCCGACAGTTGATCATGGAGCTGCGAGTGGCCACAAACAGACTGACACTCGCACACAGCGGACGAGACGCTGACTTCATAGACAGTGAGTGACTTTCATTTCTGCTTCTCATTGTGCGTTTGTGTTTGGACATTATAAACTGTGTGTGTGTGTGTGTGTGTGTACAGGTGAGGCAGAGGGTTCTGGTGGTTCTGGAGTCGGTGCTGAAGCGGACGACAGGTTCAGTGATGATTGGCCGGGTCACGTCTCTCCGCCTCACAACACTGTACCCATTAACAAACCGCCCCGCCCACGAGACAGAGCCCGCCCCCGGGACACGCCCACCAACAGAAAGAACAGGGTGAACGGGCGAGCCCACTCTGATAGTGGGCGTGTCTCTCCTGCTCTCTTCCTCTCTCTCTCTCTGTGTTTTTCCCTCAGTTTGTCTCAGTCTCTCGGCCGTTATTAAAGCACAAACCTTAAACCAGCGACTGAACCGCCGCACTGTGTCTGCCGCCTCAAGTGAACTTCTTCTTTTTAAAGATTTGTAATGCAAACACGTTTTTTATTTGAAATACTGCTGTGCAGATTGAGATGCGTTTCTGTATTTTTTCACTTTTGATTTGTGTGATCAGATGACGTGATGTACGTAATCTCTCATCATTCTTCTCTGATCTCATGTGACATTCTGTACTGTATATATTTGTGTGAGGAACGTGTTTTATTTGTCGATTTATTTATTTATTCTATATTTATATGTGATGTTGTGAGAACAAGTTTGATTGTTTTGCCGTATGTACAATCTTCATGTGTAGAATGTGTGGGCCAACTGGATTTGGGTTTTTAAAGAAATCTTCACTTTTCAAAATTGACTCTTGAAATAAACAGGTGAAGAACGACAGACCGATACAAACGAATCTGGAATAAATCTTTGTGTCTGGATCTTGAATGGTCAGTTGTGTACATGTGGCTGTTATCTTTGTTAACACTAAACATTTCTTCAACACAAACGCAAAACTGGGTTAAGTGAACAGTATTTAAGGTTCTGTTGAAGATTGGGTGGCACTTTATTGGACTGTTCAAAAATTAATTTCATTGAGAATGAAGTACACGCTTGAAAGAAAAACTAAATCTGTGCACCAAACGTTCAGAATCAAGTTGTGCACACTTTAAAAAATAACTTTAAATTCGTAACCATTTGTACTCCTCATAACAATTTGCATGAATATTTAAGTTAAATGTGCCGCTATAATTCAAGTACAACTTGCTAACCAGAATCAGGTCATTTCTACTTATTAAATACAATGAGTATAATTTAACATATGAAGTAAACATAAAACGATAACGTTGAAGAAAAACATCTGTAACTCAAACTTCACGGTTCACTTACTTTCATATTGAAATCTACTGTTTTCTACATCATAGACGGTCAAGTGAGAAGAGACTGGGGGTCTCTGTACTGGCATCAGCACAGTTACTGCTTAATAAGTGAAATAACACTTCATGACTAATATTGGCACAAGCACCACTTAAAAATAATACGAAAAATCCCCTAAATCTCTAAAATGAATCACAAAAAACGAGAACAAGTCTTTCTTTTTACTGAAAAACACATCAGATGAAAATGAATCTCCTAATGGAGTCAGAAGCAAAGCATACTGGGAAATACAGATCAACTGCCAAGGTAGTTATAACTACAAAACTGATTTGTGTAATCTCAACACAAAATAAATAAGTAAACTCAAATTTAAATGGGTTTAACATAATAAAATTGAGTTGGATAAATATTTACAACCACAATTTGTACAAATAATTGGTTTACATTAGAATTTCTTTTTACGTTTTTGTAAAAGGAACCTAATCCTGTTAAGTATATTTTAATAATTAATTTTCGTACAATCTACTATGGCATATAATCATTTCTTCAGGATGAAATCTGCATCAGATAAATGTTTATTCCCATCTTTAGACACCTGCTAACAAAATGAGCTTAAAAATCAACGTAAAGAAATGAAACTGTTGTGATCACGTTCAGGTGAAAAGATGAGAGAATCAGAAAAGAACATGACTGTACTCCACACAAGTCTTTTGGTTGTAGTGATATTTTTATATATGACTATGACACATAAGAGTGAAGCCTTGAGCTCTTAAAGGCCTTTAGTGTTCATTAGCAATCCTTCACATACACATCAGCATTCATTCAAACACATTTAAAGCTTTAGTGATACTTATGGTTTGGGGTTGACCCCAGACGCCCTTGAATATTAAAGTACTAAATGTTCTCTCAATACATCTGACAGTAACAATTAGTGGCTTGTTATTTTTTTTATCCAGCGACAGATGTGTGAAAAAAGTCACATTTCAGCCCGAAATCAAACGGGGCAAAATAATTGCATAATATTTTTGGACCGTCGAGTCAGAATGTACCAAAATCTCATTGAAATTTCAAAAACATTCAATACTAGAACACAAAATATCCGTATGATCCTGAAACAGACTCAACTTCATACACAACCTCTAGTTCATTTACATTCTGGGGTGAAGTGTGATGAATAAATACAGATGTCATTCTGTACAGAGGATATCTACATCACATTATTTGTATTAATGATCATTATCTACCGCAAAACTCATTCGATGTCTGCATGGCAGTGTCTCCAGGATTACATTACATTCAAGTTTTCTCTCGCTTTTCTCTCCAATTCATCCAAGTTGTTAATAACCGATAGACAACATTAATGGATCTGGAGTTGTGAGCAACACAAACACAGCAGACGTTAAAACAATGAACCGCTTAAAAGCACTTATGGGATGTTAATATTCTCAAATCCACCTCTCCATTGAGGCAACAAGTGTTCTCAAAGTATTTCCTCCCTTTCTGACAGCGTGTCCTCAATACTTCAGACCTGAGCCGATGTTTCATGACATGATGAGACTCCGTGTTACATGCAAAACAGTTTCATCATTGTTTCAAAGAAATGACAGAAAACGGCTTAAATGAATGATGCTTTCATCAAACCAAACACGTTTTCTAGGACTGCACTCCGTTCAGTTCTGTCAACTTTTGAAAGTACCAACACAAGAAACTATTTTCTTCGACAAGTCCATTTTTCCAATTCTGATATTAATTTGAACATTCAGCCAACATGGATATAAATCAGCTTAAATAAATTACAGATGCTTTGAAAATGTTAAAACAAAAGCAAAAAACCCCGCGGAAATCCTCCAGACTGATGAAATTATATTTCGCTTTAAGATCAAAAGTCTAAGAACCATAAAGAGTTTAATTGCAATTTTCATGACAGTCACTGTAATGCAAGAAAAAACCAATTTATCTTAATGTGGCGATATGATTTAGATCTTTTACTACAGATCTTCATTCAGTATAGTTTATGATTTATAGCAACGGATAATTTATGTTTTGAAAGTCACCGGCTTACAGTTTTGTAAACGGTACACTTACTTTATTATAATAGAGCAAATGTGAATCACCATGGAGAAGATGAGAAAACATTTAAACGTCTGAAGTTAGCAGTAATGAACACTGATGTGTTCACGTGAGATTCATCCAATGATGAAGTACACATTCAATCGTTTCTGTAGTTGGTTTTTGTTCCTTGTATTTTTCTGTTAGGAATCATCACATTGATGCTTTGATTTTTATAAGTTCTGTATTGTCCGACGGGTCTGCTGTGACATCACACTGAAAGCCTTACATGGACTATCTTTCCTGATGCTCAGAGCTGTCTTTATGCTCCGCCTCCTCGGTAGGCGTGTCCAGAACTGGATTAACAAACCCCTCAAAGTCCTCATCGCCACGGTCACCACCTTCCTCGACATGAGCGCTCACAAAATCGTTCTCCCATTCCAGAGCGTTGGAATCTTCTGAGGTGGAGGTGGGTCCGCTGCTCAACTGTTTCCCACCCGGATGAAGAGCCGCCCGTAAAATGTCCTCCTCTGTTTTGGAGCGCTCCCATGCGTGACCCATCCTGTTCATTCCTGATATAAAGACAAATAAATGCATCTTAAACTTCGAGACAGTAAAAACCTGATCCTTTTCTAAATATTACAGCAATACTGTTTCAGACAAACCCTCCCTGAATGTGAAATTTAAGCCAAAAAAACTGAAACCGATCATATTCCTGTCACTCACCCTCCTCATCCTCCCACTCCAGATCCAGTGAGGTGGCATCGGTTTTACTGGTGAAGTCCCAGCTGCTCTCGGTGTTCGGGGTCACTGCGTTCGTTTCAGAACCGAGTCCTGTAAAGCCACACAAATAAAATGTATTTATTCAATTTGAAAATAAAATGATATCCTGATGATGCTCAATGTCTGTTTTAAAATACACTAGAGTCCGGATATTTCCACAATGTTTGTTTAACATTTCAAAATATGAGCTGTATGATATCAATCAACTGAACTTATCTTAAAGGTTGTGTGTATCAGGCGTATGGTTTCGTTTTTTAAATTACAAACAATTTATACAGAAACAAAAAGCAGATCGTAAATAAAGTACACCAGAGAACAGTTATATCCGTTATTCATACTTTGACTTCATAAACTGCTCATGTGTTGTGTGTCATTTTTTGTCAAACTTCCCTCTCAAAGCTGAACTTCAGTTTACACACTGAACACAACATCTATGAAACTTCTTTAATGATATATTTGAAGAAAAAACATCACATTTGAACGTCACTTTTGGCCTCTGCTGTATGTTTTGTTTTTTCACAAAGTGCAAAAACTTGATGAAAAATGAAAAGTGCATCATTTGGAGGAAACATTCAGAAACTCACTGTTGGTGCGGTAAGCGTCAGACTGAGCTTTCACATTCTGCAGGTACACGTCAAACTCACCGCCCGAGTCTTTGCTAAAGAAACAGAACACACACACGCGTGATTACATCATCAGTACAGAGATGTTTAATACAGTATTATTATATAAGGCTGTGTTCATATTTGTCTTCTTTTAGACAAGAAAAAGTTGACAATGACACAGAGTTGTGGTTAGTAACTACAATACTGATTTATCACTAGAAATGCAATCAAAAGTAATTGAAAGTAAAAATCTAACGTTAATTTGTATAAAACCATGCTCCAACCGGCATTTCGGCCGCCATTTTATTTTTTCTAGCATGATCCAGCTCGACCAATCACCTTTCTCGCATGTTGTTATGGAAACGACAGGTCTGGCTACTTAGCCTACTTGTCATTTAAATGCTAAATGCTAACTTGCTCGCAGGGTTTTCGCACAAAAACACATCATCCCTGAGGCTCCCCATTGCACTATAGGATCTCAACGCAGTGTCAATGTGTTTGTGGTCTTACGGCTTGTGTCGTGGCACATTGCTCTCCGCTTCTGTCCTGAGTTTGATCCTCTTGGACTGCGGCTTCCCCTGAAAACAGAAGTTTAAAAAAAACAATCGGCCAGATATATTCAACCAAAAGTCATGCAGCTGAAATGATTTCCATCAGTTTGTGCAAATGTTTGGTGTCCTGCTGAGATGCAAACAAACTAGGGATGCACTGATAGGATTTCTTTGGCTTATACAGATTTTAACAAACAAGATTCGTCTGATTCTGATACCGGTCAAATGCACAGTACTGTATAACACTAGCTAGTTTTTCTGCATTCAATTAATTGGACTGAACATTTTAAGAGATGCAGAAGATAAAATAATAACACATTTAGACAACATGACAATCTCCAAAGGTGAGTTTTGCTCTCCAACATTAACTCATATTTGACCTAACATTGAACATTTCTTTAACAAATTTAGCAACAGCACAGATTTAAATTCATTCATTATTTTGCTCCGAGGAAAACGTTGGATTGGTCAGATTTACAACTCCTTTCCTCCTTTGCAGTTAATGAATAAACCAATAAATTAATCCAATATCGACCGGTGGTGGCCGATACATCGGTGCATCCCTTAGTGTAACACTGGCAGATGATCCCCATACAAACAAACACAATCATGAGGGCAAATAAAAAGAAACACAATCATGAGAACAAAAATGAAAACAGGAGAAGATGAAGGATATTTTCTGTGGTATTACTTCAGTAAGTCAATGTTTATTAACACCACTTGGCATCATTAGAATTGTATTAGTGTTAATTGCTGAGTTCATGAAAGGTTTATGTTAATTTCATGTGAAACGAACATTAAGAGTCTCTGATATGAGCTATTCATCACACATTTTGATCTGTACAACACGCTTTGGTTTAAATGACAGCAGACAAATGATGAACAGCACATCAGTCGATTCGACTTGTGTTATAGATTTGTAAGAGAAGGACCAGGCGTGCTCTTTGTCAACGCCTCACCTCCTTTAGCTTTCGTTCCTTAGCGAGCCGCGCTGCCTCGCGCTGGGCGGCAAATAATGCCTCCTCTTCTAGCCTTAACTTCTCCTCTTCTGCCACTAACTGGGCAAAAATCACAAAAGAAAAAAAGAAGGTTAACTAAAAGCAACGGAAAAATGAGAAAGAAAGCAGACAAACTCTTGATCCAAGCAAAGGTGCGGGTGACGGCGCTTTGAATGTCTCGTGAGGTGTCAACGGCATTTAATGTGTGCTAAAAATCGAATGAAATGAAAAATAATGTGGATGGGCGATTGTGACACAGAGGAGATCTGTACCTCTGCATTCAGCTTCTCGTCGATCAGCACCTGTCTGTCTGAGATGGCAGTGTAGCGATGCTCCTTCAAGTGTCCGATCTCCTCCTCAACGATGGGTCTGGACCAATGAGAGGAGAGAGCAGAGGTCAAACTCAATACACGCGTCACACATACTGACTTCACACCCACAGTTCAGTCAGACATTTGGCCGTTTTTCAATTCAAAGAACCCAAAGAACGGACTCGTGTTCTCATGGAGACCTGTCTTGCGAGGCAGCCTCAGAGCACATCCGGGTACTTCCATGCGCTCTCTGCTCTTGAGTTTTGAAATCCGGACTTCGACGGCCATTCATGACGCAGAGCGAGAACACGAGGACTCAAGACCGCTGAAGAACGCATATTGAGAAACGGCCATTTGAGACCGACTAATATAAAGATTCAGACTTTCTGAAGTGGAACAGCGAGCCAATCCAACTGCGGCAGTTAAGGGCCGTTTTGGGCATCATGTGACTAGTTTATGACAACAAAATGTCTCACACTGATGTAATATAAATAGCCAGAATATGACATCAGCATCCTCAAACACCAAAGTCGTGATGAGCGTCTTTGAAGGTGGATTATACAGCAGAAAACTGTGTAAGTGCTAAAACACGGTTCACATCTAAAGGAGAGCCAGTGTGTTTGGATTCAGTCTGAATCAGACCTGAACATTGTCAAGTGAATATCACACACATACGGTACCTGGGGCCGCTTTGTGAACTCTCCCCCTGAAACAGACGATAACAGTCATGATGTTAGCAAAAGAGGAATGTTATGAAAGAAGTGTGAGGTTAAATATAACAGTGATCCGTGTTCTGACCTCATCGCTCTCCACAAGATTCTCAAACTGTAACACAAAAGCACAGAACACAAGTCACAATATCTGCTAAATAAGAACATAGGCATCAATATGTTTAAGTAGATTAAAGTAGCCAAAATTTGAATTCTTTCATCATTTATTATGTAGTTATTTTATACATATCGTGTCATGTGAAAGCTGTGTGGGTTTCTTTCTTTTTGCAGGACACAAAAGAAGATATTCAAAAGATGCAATTTAAGTCGCTTTGGATAAAAGCATCTGCCAACTGCATGAACCTAAATGTAAGCGACGCTGAATTCTGTTGACCTCCATTGTAAGAAACACAAAACCACAAAGACATTTTACAAAATATCTTCTTTTGTGTTCCCCTGAATAAACTGAACTCACATACAGGTTTACAACCACGTGCGAGTGAATAAATGATGACAGAATGGTTATCTTGAGTCCGATCACCTTCAAATGACTGAAAATGTACCTCTATCGTATAGTGTTCCCCAGCTGTGCTACTTCTGAAGTACTTCGACCTATGAGCAACACAAACATCAATGAGATAACTCACACTTTTCCCTGCCAAACATGACTTAAGTCTCAGTGGGATCTGATCATCACAACATGACTGGAAATAACAAATAAACTGAATGATATGGATATTTATACAACATGTTATTTTCAAGGTTCACTGAGGCAGGGGTTTTCAAACCGGGGTGTGGGAAGAAAGAGGTTCACTTCTGTGTTTATTTGCTTTATTCATAGTGTATATGTGTATCCGAGTGAAGCTGCTACAGCACAAACACAATTGAATTGATATGATTATTAATGTTTCCTTACACACACGATTGTATAGATGGTTATGTATTTTAAGGGTCTCTCACGATAGGTTCATCTTATTTGGGGTTCCTAGGCATCATAAAGTTTGAAAACCGCTGCACTAACTGTATAGAATGTCTAGTTTGACAGTCATTAATGCATATTTAATGACTACAGATGAATGATCTCTGTTGTTAGAGAAAGCATCATCGTTTCTGAATTTTACACTCAATAAAAACACAAGTGTTGGTGGGCAAACCCAAGATGAGAGATGACTGTATGTTATACAGACTGATGTCCACGAGTGATTCTGGGCGGAGTCCTTTCATGTCAAAGCCACTGATGCGGAAACCACAGAGGAATCGTTTAAACGAGTCGGTTCAACCGATTCATTGATACGAGAGGTCACCGCTCCAAAATCTCCACAGAAAATAAGTTTAAAAAGATCAAATAAATATAGATGCTATGATCTGAACCACAAAATATTCTGCTCACCAGTCTCATGATGTCATTTGAAATAATTCCCTTTTAAAAGCCGCGCAGTTGTTTTTTAACAGCGTCATTTCCACGTAAAGCTATTTGAGTGTGAACGCATAACACTTAAATCACTTATAAACGATACAAAATATTATAAAAATCAACTTTTGCTAAGTGTCCAATGGAGTGATTCACAAAACTTGGAGGAATCGGTTCGAAGCATCGAAAGAACCGTTTCAAACACACGATTCGTTCGCGATCCGGACAGCACCATCATATTCCAGTGATATAAACTATGTGTGTTTACAACAACAACAACAACAACACATTTCAGTGAAAGCTCACGAACCGACACCGAGATTCCACTGAGCTGTTTTCCAGTGTTATTTCTGGGCGTGTTTTTCTGATACCACCTGATAACCGGCGAATCGCGACCAACATATAAAAATACACTTATTTAAAAACACGCACTATTATATAACACGTGAATGACTCACCCTCCTCCTCTCTGGATCCGGCTCGCTTCCCTTCTGAAGAGCCCGAAACATTGAGCCCAGCAGTTCCCCATGACACACCCGGACCGGGTGTGTGTGTGTGTGTGTGTGTGTGATCTCAGATCGCGCTTCTCTAGAGGTCAAGACTCACTTCTGCATGACCCGCAGGTAAATCACCTGTCCACGCTTAACCCGCGCGACCGCATCATTCATCACATCCTCGCCTGTAAACCTCTATTGTTTCCTCTTCCTGACACTGTACACGTGATTAATGTTTAAACTACGGCGAGTCGTGAGGGTCATGCGCTGTAATGACATCTCCAGGACACCGGAGGGCGCCACAGATTAACAGCGCGGCGCCGAACAAGCGCTCCTCTCCAACTCCAGGTGCGCCGTTTCTTTAAAGGGTAACTCCACCTAAAAATGACAATTCCGTCATGAACTACCCATCATCTAGTTGTTCCAAACACGTAGGCCTACACATTTCTGTGTTCGGTTGAGCACATGGAGAGATATTTGCGATTATTATACGGGTGGTTGAAATGCTTGTTTCTGATTGGCCAGTCGAGACATTTGCAGGTTCGTTATTCCCAGATAACAACCGCTCAAAACTAATAACACACATTGACCTGGATTCAGCAAATCATTCTGACTGGTTCTTTTTTGACAAATGAAATATAATTAAGTCTTTTAATAAAATATATGACGTATTATTTACAAACGATTCAACCTAATTGCCTGTTCGTGACGTTTGAACGTCATTTTTTTACCTTAAACCGAAAGTAAACGACTTTTCCTCACAAAAGGTGCATCAAGTCGAAATGAGCTTATCAAATATGTCAAATTCCCATTTCACGTTCAGTTTTTTTCTCATGTGGCAAGTAGTCGTGTTAAAAGCGGTATAATGTTCAAGCAGCCGTATGTTATCATGAAATAAACCCCTTCAGTGAGACACAAGACCCCCCTACATTATCCCTTACCAACAGTTCTGAAGCGCCATTGACTGCCATAGTAGGAAAACATTTTTAGTAATGTTTTGGTTCTGTTGAACACATATGTTGAGGAATGTAGGAAAACAAACAGTTCTGGGGCACTTTTGACTACCAGTTACATCTTTCCTACTCTGGCAGTCAATGGCGCTTCAGATCTGTTGGTTGCAAACATTATTCCCAAATATCACTCTTTGTGCTCAACCAAACAAATATTAATTGATATATATGTTTGGAACAACTAGATGTTGAGTAATTCATGACAGAATTTGGGTGGAGTGTCCCTTTAATGCGTTAAATTAAATGTTTCCATCAAACATTCCTAAAGTCACAGTTTAAGGATTCAGATAATACACCTCGTAACCACAGTGTCACGATTAAGAACATTTGGGTGGATTTATGGGATTTGGGCTACTTCGCTTGCTGCATTCGAGCACTGAATCTTCTATCCCTGACGCCTGGCTGGAGAAGATTGAAAATGTGATGACAGGTGTGTCATAAAGTGGCATTGAGTATCGTTGTTTTAATTAGATACACTCACTTTATTGTATAATGACCGAACACCGTTTCTAAACACATCACATCATTGGTTTTAAAAACCAGATGTAAATTCAATTCTGCTGACTCAACCTGACGTCATTTATGTGCCGACTAAAAACTAAACAAAACTAAGCAAACTAAAGCTGGTCAAGTGTTGATTTCATTGTTCGTGATCTATAATTGTGAAGATTGTCCTAATGTAATAATATATTTATTTCATATTTAATCAATATAATAAAAATGTTTTGATCGAAACATTTTATGATACAATACAAAATTAAACATGCAAAAAAGTTAATAGTTTTAGCACAAATGAACACTGATTTGAGTTTAACCATAGTTCTTGTAGTAAAGGCCTGGTTATGGTATTTACAATGTCAAAAAAAACAGGGTAACTGCACTTTTACTAGAATAAAAAGGTGACTAAGATGACATAAGTCTGTGATATATATTGTATTTTAGAATATAGATGATATTTCTGAATGTCTGGTCTCATGGAATTACCGGTTCTTGTTAATACCATAAAACTGCAATACATTGCCCTTAAACAATATAAGTGTAATTGTCTTTATGTTAAAATGATGGTAGAAACATAAACTCAAACTTTACTTATATAGCTCTGATTCACAGTGTTGTATTGTCTCAAAGTGGACAAAAATAAATCACAGAAACGATATTCATAGTTGAGACTGTGGGACATGTAGTCAGGGAATATGATAGATGGCAGACGTGTTAAACCTCATTTTGATGGACGCCGTGATAACCATGGTAAATTATTTTAGATGGTGCATTAAAAAATGCGGAATGTGTTATAGACATATGGACACCAGGGCTGGACTGGGAAGAGAAATCGGAGGGCAGGTTGGATCGTGCATACATTTTATTTGCATTCGCGTTGTGTGTATAAGCATTTATAATACGTCCGCACAACGGCCAAAGCATCCTTTACCGGCCCAAAACGATAGCGGCCCACCAGGAAAACGGCCGATTCGCCAGATGGCCGGACCGCCCCTGATGGACACCCTTATGAGTAAGCAGCCTCATGTGCTCTCCTGTGACTTCATCAAAATTGAGCCCCCGCTGCTTTTCTTAGGTCAAGGAGGATTAAAATCATACTAGATGATGAATTTATACACTTGCTTTGAGGTCACAAAATGCTCACATCAGCAGGTACAGATTGAGTGGCAGGTACCACTACCCCACGTTCACGTATGAACAGGATCCGCACACGCAGATAAACCCGTACGCACACCTGCTCCTGTCAGCAGGCCGGTGCGATTGGTTATGAAAAGTAGATTATTCCCGGAGACAGAAGAACGCTGGAATGCTTCAGAACACAGGCGACAGCACACGCTTGGCACAGGTGCTGGATAAAGCGTGTCGGTAATTTACCATTAAAGGTTAAACTTCTGCAAACACATGACATTTCATCTGTAATGCTGTAATTCTGTTAATGCTCTCCATATGGTTGTATATACGAACTAATGCTTGTAATTCTTCACAGAAACACATTTGTGTCTGTGACCATTCAAGCACATGCGAGTCGTTCTGAAATGTCCCGTGTCATTTAACCTGCAAAGACTAATGAGACCCTTCTCTGTTTTTCAGATTTTTAATTGCTCACATTCAATTTCAATTTGAGAACAAATGTTTTTCACGAAAAAAGATTTGCGTATTTCATGTTCACTGATCGGAGCGATTCTTAATCTAGGAACGTTGCACAAAAAATGCAATTCATGTTGAAAATGTGTGGGGACTTTAAATGCAAATCTCTGTTAAATCATGTTTGTCAACATTTAAGTTGCGTATTAATTCTTTCGTTGCAGTAAATGCAGAGACACGGGGTGGAGCGATGTGACCCGAGGGAGCAGACAGATGGAGCATAATGTGGTCATGTGATCATGTTAACCGCGTTGAGACCGGTGGATCAGCTCACGCCCAGCGTTCTGATGCGATTATCGTGAGTTTAGCACAAGCTTTAGGAAAAGAAGTGACGGGAAGTTCAAGTTTGCTTGTAAACTCCTGTGATCTGTTGCCTTGGTTACCAAGATCGTTCCTCAAGCACCACAGACCCTGATGCTGACATCACGATGTTCCGTCGGGACCGACATCCAATCGGATAATCATGAGGAAAATGTTATTTCTCAGAGATTGCCCTTGATAGCTCATTTAAACATCAGTTTGGTCTCATTCGATCTCGCTCGCTCTCTTAAACGTATCTGGAAGAAATATAACCGGGGGCACGTGAACACAGAGATATTACATTTATGTTCATTTGGTTTTGAAAGAGTTTGATGATTTGAGCACAGTTTAGATGTTGAGCTTTTGAAAATCTCAAGGAGACAAATGTGAGATTCATGGTGTCGGAGAAGCATCACAGTGAAGTTTTATTGCCGTCTGTGAGAAACAGCGGATCTTTATAAGAGATCTCATTTGCATTTTTTTATTTCCTGCCAAAAGGAAAAGAAGTGTTTGTCTCGAGGAAAACTTCAATCCAGACAAGCCCTTCTGAACACACAAATACGATAAATCAGAATCACAACTGAGTTTCATGTTTGATGTGTTTCCCTGAACACTGATGATGTGACGCATCTTTACAGTCCTCGTCCATTCCCTCATGTTTCAGATCATGCCGTGTGGACCCACAAACATATGTGATGTAGCCTATGTGATTTATATATTCATCACAGACTTCCACCGCTGGGTTTGTCTCCTCCTTCTTTGGTCCCTCACAGGCTATGGTTAGGTTTTTAACGTTAAAAACATCTCCTAGGCAGCGTCCCAAAGCTTAGGCAGCTGACTTGAGGCAATGACTTCGGGGGCAGCGTTTGGGCACGAAGGCACCTCAGAGAAACTCATTGGGACAACCTTCAGATGCAGCGCAACAGAATGTTGTTTGAAACATAAGGACGCCTTTGTGATAACTAATCGAATATGTTTACTTCTCGCTAGAAATGCAAGGGTGTAAACAGAGAAAATATCAATGTATTTACACAAAAACTGTGCTCCAGCGTGCAGTATTTTCTGTTTTCGAACTCGAACTAGAACCTGTTCAACCAATCACAATCCGTGCATGAGCACACGCATAGAATTGTCGGATATTGAAGAGAAAGACTGAAGGCAGCATTTTAGAGTTTTCGGACCGAGCCATAGACTGTGTCCGAAATCACCCCCTATACCCTCATTCACTATTCCCTACATTAGTTTACTAATACAGTCCACTTTAAGGAGCGGGTGAAAAGGCGTGAGTAATTTCGGACACTCACTAAAGCGCCATCTTCTGCCGAGAGGCGGGAATTCATTCAGCGCGATCCTCATGGGATTGAATGAGTGCACTTGATGTGTTTTCACCTTTTTGTTTTTACTTGTATAACTTCATATGTTTTGCTTATTGTCAATGTGTTTCATTTACAGCTGCTTTGCAACAATGAAAATTGTAAAATAAAGTTGACACTCAGCAATGTCCAGTATGAATTGTCAGACCGCTAAAATGGATGTCCCCTCAAATAGTGCACTGCATTAGTGTATACGGGCTATTTCAGACATTGGACATCTCTGGACGTGTCCGTCAGACAGAAAAAATCCCAGCATCATTTAACTGGCGTATACCTCATTGATCATTTACTCTCATTTGTTAGTTAGTTCTTTCAAGTCAGTTTCTTTTCATCTGTTGCTGGAAAATATCTCCTGTGAACGGAGTTTATATATGTAATAGAAGATAATTTCAGCATTTCCATGGCAACACAACCCTCAGTTCAAAGGTAGCTGTGGGATAAAAATGGTTTCGGGTGGATAAATACTGTGCCATTACTGTACCCGGACTGAACGGCCGCTTGTGACGGACGGTCATTACCAAGTTGACATCTCGGTTTGTCTGTCCAACCCTTCCAAAGACGATCCGTTAACAATCCGTTTCCTAAAGGATTCTCTTCATAACAACTGTAAAAATTTATAAAAGCGCGACAGATGTGAGATTAGTGATCTGTCTGTCTGATACCAGTAGCTTCTTGTTCTTTGATTCATTTCGGATGCTGAACATAAGTGCATAAGTGTCTCCGTCTGTTCTCTGTCTGGCTGTGTTGGTCAGCGTAAACAAATGACAATATAAACGAGTCTCATTATCGCAGTCACTGGCACATAACAGAGACCCGGAGAGATGCCACAACAGATCCGCACATCCACATCTCCTCTCACCCGACCGGAGCTCATTTATACAGGACAAATATAACCCGGCCGCATCTCGGTCCTGTCCGTATCCATCAGGTGCACTGAACTCTGGACCGCAACACGACTGAATAAAGCAAACGTTTGTTTACATCATCACCTGTCACTGGATAGTTTTTCGGAGCAAAAGTGTCAATCATTCATTTATTTGTCATTATTTCATCTCAAACCTGTAGAACACAAAGAAGATATTTTGAAGAACGTTGATAAAGCGACACTGAACTCCATTGTTTAAACACAAAACCACAGAGACATTCTCAAAATATCTTCTTTTGTGTTCCACTGATGAAAGACTCGCATGTAGATTTACAACCACACAAGAGTGAATAAATGTTTGTTTTTGGGTAAACTGTCCCTCTAAGCTTTGTTCTCTTTGCTGGCGGTTCAGGACGGTGGGCGTGTTTTGATGTCACCTCAAGCTGAGTTTAATGGGGGTCTCGGGGTCATCTGCACCAAATTGAGCCGTCACACCAAAGAACCCACCGCAGAACAGCCTGAGGTAATCCGTGTGTGTTTATCAACCACGAAATCCTTCATACTCATAATTACGAGATTGTGTTTTCACACCTACGGGCTCATGAGTGGAATTTACACCACTTCTCTTCCCTCTGACCCAAATCAGCTCTTTTATGGGCAGAACTTCATTTCTTCGCACACGCTTTGGGTTGGACTGATTTGATTTGCTAGATCGTTGTTCGGAGTTGTAAACACAGATAACCAGCCTGAAACAGATTTGAGAATGAATAGACAAAGAGGGGGAATCTTATGAAATATATCATCACACATATGGTTATATTTGTCCTCCTGTCTTTAGATTTAAAACAATCACTGCATTACACATATTTTGTTTACAGTAATGAGAAGCTTTGAGAAACAAAACGCAATTATGAACAATCTCTTGGGAAATGTCTGCTTTACGTTTAATATTGTGTCATAGAAAACATTTTGGGTTCAAACCAAACACAAAACAGTCATTGTGCAAGTAAATCGGTATTGAAAACAATCTCCTTATCTTGATTAACAACCTTTAGCTTATAATAATGATTTATAATGTGATCAATTTGACATTTAATTTTAAAAAACTGGTCTCATTGTTTATACATATTTGGAAGTAAAGTTTTACAGTTGTAAAATGTTCATTTTTGTAAGTTTTCATTAATGCTTAAATGATAAATTAGGACGTATTACAATATATAAAACATATTTTAGCTAAAAAACTTTAAATATATACAAAGCTTTTATATTATTAAGATTATTATAGATTTACACATGTTAACCCATACCGAATATATAGCAAATATAAAAAGATATTAAATGAAATAGACAGAAAAATGTTGGAAATTGGCCATTTTAGTAACAGTATAGCATTAAAAATATGTTTTATAGTCGCAAATACTTCTCCTACCTATAAACCTAACGATAACAATTTCTTAAAAATACGTAAAGAAAAACATGACAGACAGAGTTTTTTGGAATACAACAGTTTTGTGCGAATAACAGGACAGTATCTAAGCTGTTAATGTTTAAGATCGTGTATCACAGGCAGTTTCTGCCAATCTCATGAGTGTCTATACAGTAGTATTGCATATGTCGTATCTTGAAAGAATATTTAGTTTAATCAAATTTATAAAAGAGAGATACAGCTGTGGGATTATTTCCAGAAAAACACGAGCGCCTGGAGGCCGGCAGTGGGACGGACCTACAGCACGAGCACACAACACATCATCACATTAATCCCTTTGTGTTGTTTACATTATGCACGTGCACACCGAATGCCAATCAAAACACAGACGTGTGACTTAGTTTGACTTACCGCGTGCGGTTCATGTCCAGCATCTTTTAGCGCTGGGACCACTCCATCTATCAGTTTCAAACCATCTCCAAATCCAGCGTTATATCCACCGTTTATATAACATCACTCACTGAAATGCTGTGAACAAACACACACATTTGTGGTACGTTACTTTAAGGGACTTAACTGTTTATTTGTTATTTTGTCTATTTAGACAGTGTGTGTGTGTGTGTGTGTGTGTGTGTGTTATGTATATTTCATTCCATCCATTGTAGAGTATTTTTGTGTAAAACATGGGGACTGAAAGTTAACTCTTCTTTTTAAGAGTCTCAATTTCTGAGTGTTTATTATTTCTGTTGCAATTATACATATACTATTCATCTATTCAACATTTTAAAATTCTGTCTGAGTGTGTGAGCTTTATTTGTTTTCCCTGTTCTTTATTCTTTTCAATTTAAAGTGAAATATCACCTGTGCATGTTTTCATAAGACTCGTCCTAATATGGCGACATATCTTTTAATTTTACACAGATAAACAACACTGAAGGTCTTTCCAGACTGCAATAACCGCATCCTCAGATCAGCGTGAATCTTTATCTGAAAATGACACGCATCCATCATAGTTCAATATCAGTGAAATGAGGTTCCCTCCGACCTGCACAGCTTGAGGATTTTCCAGTGCCAACCTAAATTCCACAGTTTAATTTTACCGCCCTGCTTCTATGTAAGATATAAAAGGCCCCCGGTGCAGTGTGAAGTTCAATTTTAGCTCCGCACGTAAGCGAAGACGTTTGAGACACGCACCGTATATAGGTCATTTAACATGGGAACTCGTGTTGGTGGGGATCCTCCATCCCTTCAAAGTGTTCCTGAACCCCTTAACATCTCTCCACGCCAAACTAACACTGACCTCAGCGCCGTCATGCTGAGGGATTGTTCTGAGTCGTAAGATGTTCTGAGATCTTCAGTCACAAAGAAAAGTGCAACCTAAAAAAGAGAAAGCAAGCGCTCATTGGGGTTTCCATGGATACAATCAATAGTCTGATGTTAAAAACCAGAATCTTACACAACTGATGTAAAGTTTAAGATCTCTTTGTGTTTCCTTATGTCAGATGATGGGGTGGGCCGACCGTATGAAGCCCCTCTGACGCAGTCTGGAGATCAGTTCTGCAGGTTCCCCAGCGGTGCTCATAACCTACTTTACAATACAGGTCAATGTGAGCACGATGAAGCCATACGCCCTCACCTAGTCACATACTGCACACATCAACTCTCCGTCCTGACTGATCACAATTCCTGGCATGTGACTGAATTTGTTAGAAAATGAAGCATGGTTTTAATGTGTCTTTTTGGAATGATTACAATTTGTATTCATATAGATTTACTACAGACATCAGTCATGGTTTGTACTTCGTAGTGACACCATGATAGATTGTGATTATTATAGTCTTGTGTACATTTTTTTGTAAGGATCAGATTTCTGACTCGTATCGTATCGGATGTGCTGTGTTCTGGGTTTAATCTGTGATCACGCAGTCTTACTAAAAAGCATTTGCAATGAAGAGTCGTAGAGATGTGATGTCAAACTGATTCTGTGGCTCAATTTACCCCCAGGCACTGAATTCTGTTTGGCCCATAGTCACAATTTTGGGAAAATGTATATTTACTGTTGTGCGATGATAGGCATTGTCGCTAACAAAGTCATTTAAAGCACATGTGACTGAAATGTAATTTACTTCGGATAAACATAAAAGTACTGACATATCTATAAGGTTAAAGACCAATGATAGAATTGATAGTGTTTTTGTCTTTGTTTCTCAGGTTGGAATGAAAAGAGAGGCTTTGGTTTGTCTTCAATGGCGTTTCCAAAGATGTCTCAATGTCTGCCAAGCAAAGTCTACATCCAAAAGCAAATGACCTGGTAATCTACACATCACTTTAATTCCTCATCACAACACAATTCATCCCAGACAAAGATGATTCTATACTGGGAACCTTTACGAATGTAAAACAGAGAAAAACATGGTTCATATATTTAAATCATTGTAACCAGAAATGAACCATTAGTAGTAAAACCATTGCTATAGACGGCAAACAAACGTTATGTGTGTGGCCCGGACTTAACTTTCGGTAGACCTCCGCAAAGAATCGTTAACTGTTGACTAGTTTTAATGTAAATGAATGTAATGATTCAACGTTAGCCCGTTGAAAATTGCTTATAAAATGGGACCATTCAAGCCGATTGATGATATGATGAACACGTTTTGAAGAGCAAGGGCCGCTGTGTTTACTGCAAACTTGGAAAACGTGGATATGCTGATATTTCTTAAATATAAACAAATCCAAGAAAAGCATAACGTCTTAGTAAGATTTCTTTAAAGAGACTTTTGTATTTTATATTATTAATTTGATTTGGAATTTCTTTTAATGTTGCAGTTTAGTTTTGTTATTTGACGGAATATATATTTATTTTACAAAGAAATGTGCAGCACTTGAGGAGTAATAAAAGGCCAGTTGTTCATTTCTAATTTGTCTCAACTCATTTTGTAAAAATAATTCGTATCGTGAGCTGAGTGAATCGTTACATCCATTATTAATATACAATAAAATATTCCCATACGTTAATATGAATATAAATAAATAAATATTATAAAATAAATTGTTTTATTTTAACCAAACACTGAACAGACGTGTGCATTTGATGAAACCATCAGTACAAAAAGTGAACAGTTTTGCCAAATACGAGGTTTTCACACTATAATAAAACCGCACGGGTAACCAAGTGAGATCTCTTTTGCTCTTTTGCTATTCTTAGCTTTGTATACTGTGCTAGGCTTTAATGGACTAGTTTTTGATGCACTTATGTATTTTGTTGTCTATGTTGTTATAATTGCTTCCAATGTTTCCTCATCTGTAAGTCGCTTTGGATAAAAGCGTCTGCTAAATGACTAAATGTAAATGTAAAAGAGAAGCAAATATTTGGGTTATCCTCTGGGATCGTTGTAAATTAAAGAAATAAATCAATCCAACACAGATTGTTGTGTATCTGCTTTATCTTCTGCTCAACTTGCAAACATTCTTTACAGTCTATCCATATACGTCCAGGTTTTATTAAGACCCGAGAGTCTCATCCCTCAGTCGTGTTTCTGTGCACTTATGATTGCCGTTTACGAAAAACAAAATGTTTTGGTACCATCAACCACCCACTTGCTTTGTTCAACTCCATTAGCTCCATTCTAAGCCTCAGATATCTGAGCCTTCACCATACGGTACTTTATTTCAAAATTTGACCTCCTGTCTTTATATCTGCTCACCCTCACATCTTTCCTAACCGTGTGCTGTTTCTGTGAGTTTTTGACCGGAGCTGCTGTTATGCAATTTTCTTAAGATCGTGTATCACAGGCAGTTTCTGCCAATCTCATGAGTATCTATACAGTAGTATCGCATATGTCGTATCTTGAAAGAATATTTAGTTTAATCAAATTTATAAAAGAGAGATACAGCTGTGGGATTATTTCCAGAAAAACACGAGCGCCTGGAGGCCGGCAGTGGGACGGACCTACAGCACGAGCACACAACACATCATCACATTAATCCCTTTGTGTTGTTTACATTATGCACGTGCACACCGAATGCCAACAAAACACAGATGTGTGACTTAGTTTGATTTACCACGTGGGGTTCATGTCCAGCATCTTTAACGCTGGGACCACTCCATCTATCAGTTTCAAACCATCTCCAAATCCAGCGTTATATCCACCGTTTATATAACATCACTCACTGAAATGCTGTGAACAAACACACACATCTAATCTTCACTTTCGCAAGAGTAACAAGCTGCAGCGCAACCCATCTTGATACAGCGCAGATAATCTTGACGGTAAGCGGGTATCGCTTGTCTGTTGGCTCGTGCCGTGCATTTCGGGGAGAATGGCCAATAACACGAACAGTATCCCTGTGACGACACATGGATCCAGAATTATAAAAAACTCTCCTAAACAAGTTGGAGTTCTGCGGGAGTGTATCAAGTACAGAAATACTACGTCATACGTCCAACTGGTTTTGAACAAGTTGACCATGTTGAGCACGAGCACACAGCATGTTTAACAGTGTAAAGAAGTCAGAATGCATGACACAGCATGATACGCCATCTTTAAGGACACACGTGGGCACTGTGAACTGTGATTGTGAACTGTGAATTCTCTTTTGTCTTCCACACACATAAACTAAAACTGTCTGCTCGCTGGGAATGACATGAATTTGGGTGAGCTCATCCTTTTAGTATATATTTTTACACCAAACATTAATCCTGTTCAGAAGCGTCTGTCAGACGGCGTTCACCTGTGACAGCTCAGCTCAGCCCGAATGACATCTGAGAGATTTCCAGACAACCGTCAGCTAGCACGTCGCTGAAGGAGCGATTTAAGAATATTTTCTTGCAAAACTTTGCAGATTTAAGAATATTTTCTTGCAAAACAATCAAAGTCTAAAGAAAGTTCTTTACACGTGTAGGGACGTTTATAGAGCGCTGGTTTCTACAGATTCCTTAATCCTATGACATCGCACCTTATCTATTCTTTTGTTGGTGCTAAGTGAAATCTCAGCTGACATGCACAGGGTTTCAGAACGTCGTTTTCTTTCCATTTGTGGAAAGAGGGATGATGGAGACCGGCTCTGTGATGTGAAGTGTTAGTGAAGATCACTTAATGCTATGATGCTGCTGAACAGATGGAGAGATTCGGGAAGAATGCATCGCTTTAAACCAGGGTTCTGTTTGATTTATCATTATAATGAAATTACTTCTTCATATTTATATTTTATGAAACAATGCTGGTGCAAAACTGTCCACCACCATGATATTGCAGGCAGCTGATATGATGTGAGAATTGAAAAGGTTTTCAGTTAAATTCCTATGAAGTTCAACCATGTTCTCAGACGTGTCTCTTTCATTATGTTGTTTTATTTTGTTAATATGTTTTGTGAGATCTGGCTGCGGCCGATCGTCCTTCTGTCCAGCTCCCCCGCAACGCTCGTCCTCGTGTCCTCCTTCAACACCAGATGTTTCCACGCACATGACCGGCCAATCAGAAGGCGAGATTTCCCCTCCCTCACTGGAGTCCAGCAGGTGGCATTGGCGGATATTGAAAGGCATTACGTCTCCTCGTTTCCAGATCCTTCAAAACGAGAGTAAATTACTATCAATGCTTTAACAGAACTTATTTGTTGATGTGCTCGTGAACCCCGGGCCTTTGAAATGAAAACCAAGAGGAATTCTTGTAAAATGTCTTCTTTTTTTTCATCTTTCCTGCATGGCAAGTAGAGTGAGGTGGGCAGGAATACAGAGCGATGGATATATATACCGCCACCCACACTTGCATGTATGACCCTGTAGATCTCACCGCAGCGACTCGGCCCCCACATCCACACACACACCACCGTGATTTTGACATCCAGGGGTCAGAGTCGCTCCCAAAAACACATGCACGGGCTGATGGAGGGAGTCACGGCGCTGGACCGGGGGCTGTCCAGAACCACAGAGATCAGAGCACAAAACATGATGATGATGATGTGTACTGTATGTATGTTGAGAGAAAGAAAGAAAGAAAGACTTATCGTGCTGTATTTAGCACACTACCGCTCTTAAGTGTCAGCGTTTAGAGAGCGCTTTCTCGGATTATAACAAATCTGTCATGAATTTTAGATGATGCTAAACGCAGGGATCCGGCGGCCCAAGAGACGGCAGTTGGCTGCGAATTGTCATTAGCGACTCCCTCCGCGGTGTGAGCCGTGTGAGTGCCGAACTGCCGTTGAGCGTTCTCTGCTGAGACAAGTTTTTTCCTCTCTCGTGATCCGAGTCCATATGGATATCCAGAGTCAGAAAAGGCGTTCTGAGATCAGTCAGAGCGTTCTGACCCTAGATCCGCATTAATTGGACTCTGGAGTCTGATTCAACGAGCTGACAATAGATCAAATCTTCAGAGATCTGATAGTAAGAAACAAAACTGACCCCAGATCAGCTCTCAAAAGATTCTGAGGTCTGACAGAAAGTAGAAATACACAAGTGAATGTTTACATTATGTGTAGAATATTCTGTTAGAGATGCTGATGCTGAAGCTGGGGTGATGTGGGTGGTTGTCAGAGCACGTTGCTGTTGCTAAGGACCTTTGACCGGTTGTTAGCGCGTTGTTATGCGGTTGCTAGGGTTTTCTGGGTAGTTTGTAGGCGCTTGCTTTCTTGCCCAAGTCAACTCTGTGATATTCTGGTCTAATGTTTGCAGGGAATCAACCTACTTGAGTATTGATTATTTAAACAGTGTTTTATATTGCTCAGCAGCGTGAAGCATGAGCCGTAGTAACCATGATCTTTGCCTTTTAAAAACAAACCGAAGGCAAATCAGTTGAGTGAATTCAGGCCTGTAAGCGTTCATGCGCTGCTTCTTCATTTCTTTAATAGGTTTCTTTGGCACGGAGGGTCTAAGAAAAGCCCAGAATAAACTCTTAATTGGGCTTCTTCATTTATAGATCGAAAAACAGATATATTTATATCCTTCTCCCAGGAGAAACACAGTCATTATCTGTGGATTAACGGCGAGTCTGGAGTCAGGTATTTTGGAAGTTTTCACAAACTTTCTGGTCTGTTATTGTTTTTGTCTCTTGGCTCGCCAGGTCGAGTCGTGTTTTTCTTCATTTACATACATCTGGTTTGTCATCAGGTTTAACACTTTATTTATCAATAATATTGATTTTATATTATAGACTGTACTAAAATTGTATAGACAACTCTTTAGTTTTTATGATGCTATGGTATTATTGCAAACATTTCTTTCACTTGATAATGTATCTAATGGCTTTCTAGCTCTAGACTTGCAAATATTTTGTGAAATTATAAATTAGTGTTTTTTTACTCTATAACATGACGTAATATATAATGCCTGTACTATATGTGTATACGTATGTGGATGTATTGAATTTTCTAAAATGATAATTATTAAAAGCACTTGACCTTATGGTGCCTCAAGGCATTTTTTAAATGTGTGTTTTTTAAACAAATGTTTTATCAATAACTCATTAAGAAGGGCCAAAACTTTTCTAGATGCTTTAAAGTCCCAGTGAAATTAAGAATTACAATGTCTATTTTTTCATGAAATATTGCTGCCTTTATTGTTAATAGTTTATCAATGTGAGTCGTTCTCTTTTTAATTTTCGTGTGCCATTCAGTTAAAATCTGAAAAAGCACTTCCGTCCCGTAATGACTATTCATTTTAAATGACGTATGTTAGACGGCTTGGGCGGAGCATCCGTTAACTCCTCCCCTACAACTGTCAAAAATCTTTAAAAAGATGCTTTCTAGCAATTTAAACTTAGCAAACCAAAGTTATGATACAGATCATGTCATGTTTAATTATCGATTGCAAATATGCAAATTGATGTGAATTTTGCCTGCGATTTTAGAAATATCTGCCTTCCCCCATTCAAGTAGATAGGACTTGTTATGACGCAAATAACTGCCCGGAAACTTTGCAAACATGGCCGCCGAATGAATCGACTTCCGTAAATGGGATTTGGTTGAGATTCATAGATGAATTAATTTATTAAATTCATAACTGCATTTAATGTAGGTATAATCAATGATGCTAATGAAATATTGTTTAACATTTGTTTCACAAATCAATGACCTCATATCACTTTTAAACATTCAATAGCTGTTTAATGATTTTTACAGACGGTCGGTCAGAAACACATGCGCGTACACACACAAAGAAGAGAGAGAGAGAGAGAGAGAGAGAGAGAGAGAGAGAGAGAGAGAGAGAGAGAGAGAGAGAGAGAGAGAGAGAGAGAGAGAGAGAGAGAGAAAAAAAAGAAAAAAAAAGAAGAGAGAGAGAGAGAGAGAGAAGAGAGAGAGAGAGAGAGAGAGAGAGAGAGAGAGAGAGAGAGAGAGAGAGAGAGAGAGAGAGTGTGAAGTAAACATTATTGTGTGGTTTTACATAGTCGCTGTGTTCCATTTATATTCTTCAATGCTAATTAAATTGTGTCTGTGATAATTACATTCAGAGTGAAGATGACTTTAGCTTCAGTAGACGTTTAGAAATAAATTTGCCATTAAAGCTCTCGATGATGTGAAATTGACCATTTAGCGATAAACAGGAATGCTGCTGTAGATATGTGTCTGAATATTGAATTCTCATCACGTTTAAACGGCTCTTTACCGAAACACAAGCATACAACTGTGAAGTTTGATGTATGTTAAAGTAATAGTTTTAGTCTCTATCCAGTCATTAAGCTGTCAGTGTTGTGCTGTTCAGTGTCTGACATAATGTACGCTATGCATAGTTTATGCATAAACGCTCATGATATGAAACCCTTTCTTTTCTGTCTGTCTATCTATTTGGTTTAAGTGAGATTTAAAGCACCGGTCCAAAGACAGAACACAAACACGTGACTCTCCAGAGCATTTCCGGGTATCATGATGGTAACACTTTTCAAACCATTGTTGTGAAGCGTTTCATTTTGAAGGCTAAATAAGTTTACACATTTTAACGAAAGAATATCTGTCATATCATGCATCGATACATTTTAAATTGGGAGGAGACATCTACAAACAGAAACGTTTGCGTTGACAGATTTCACACACCTAACTGTGTTTCTGGGCTTTTGTGTCGATTGATCAGAGAATGGCCCCTCTGATTCCCAGCATTCCCAGTCATAAAACCAGTTTGACCAGATAAAATCCTGACCCGTCGTGACTCCTGACTGACGCCCTGTAATGCTCAAGGTGTGACCTCTTCCTGTGGACTCGAGGTAAAAGAAATGGGCCGAATAAGATGTTTCATAAGATTTCTATTCCTTCTGATATGTTAACTGTACACTCTTACATTTACAGTGAGGACTCTTATTATATTTCAGCATTTGCTAAAAAACATGAGTGCTATTGAGCATCCTTCATTATTGTATAGTTTCTTTCATCATTTAATCTCTCACATGTGGTTGTAAATCTGTATGTGAGTCTTTCTTCAGTGGAACAACAAAAGAAGATATTTTGAGAAATGTGTCGGCGGTTTTGTGTTCATACAATGGAGGTCGAGTTGTTTGGTTATCCACATTCTTCAAAATATCTTATTTTGTGTTTTGAAGAAGAAGGAAGCTCATCCAGGTTTGACACAACAGGAGGATGAAGAAATGACGACAGACTCTACATTTTACGTTGAAGCATCCCTTTAACATTTTTCTCTTGCATTGAACTAAATCGGTCTTTACACATTCAAATGAGGCCAGCACCGCCTCAGAGATGTGAAATAAACTTTCTGAACCATTTCCACAATCTACATCAAATATGAGGTGCTTTTCAGCTTTTTACATAATTGAAAGAGAATGCCAATGCCAAAAAAAAAAAAAAACGCAGTTCACGAAGAAGTGAAGAGAGTGAATTTTTACCTCGCTTGTCCATTTGTAAAGACAAGGCTGCCTGTTATTTTGGCCTTCTGTTATCTAAATCTCTTTCCAGAATATGCACCAAAAAAACTATTATTGACAGGAGGTTAAATCGACACGAGTGACTCACATCAGATGGACGTCAAACTGAACATGGGTTATTTTAAGAAGACGTGATGTTGTTTGTGTTTGATCCTTTGTGTTGTGTGAGGCAGAATAATTCAATAACAATAATAATGATCAATGAACTCTTAATACCGTTATAAAATCCTAATAATAGAATGAAGTGAATTGATATTTGACCCTTCACAAACTTTTACATTAAGAGTGAATTTCAAGGTTGAATGACTGGCTTGGATTAATCGCCTTTGATTCTTATGTCAAGAATCATTCATTTATCTCTGTGCCCAGCTCACAAAAGCTGTTCTTATTCACCTTGACATATTAAATGACCTTGTGTTGTGTTGAAAAGGACTCAATCAGACGTTTCCTCTGGGTAAATGAGCCCGATGTGTTCTGACTCTCTGATGCGCTGAACGTGAATAAATAAGAAACACAATAATAAAATAACTAGATGATGTCATTTCAAATGATAATGTAAGAGGTGTGACTGATAACCTTGGTCGGATGCTCCCGGTGGTTACCAGGGCGTTGCTATGACAATGCGAAGGCATTCTGGGTAAATTTAGTTCATTGTGCTTGCTAAGAATAGTTGTGATGCGGATGTCGAACCGATCACTTCGAAAGATTAAAGTAGGGTGTCATTTCATATTAGTTTTATATAGTTATGAAAAACTTTTACACAAAACCTTATATTATAAAACTTAAAAAATCTATTATAAAGACAAAATGTCTATGAATAAATACAATTTAAATGCATGGAAGAGAATGAAAATGGATGCTGAGGAAATAAAGATTTTATTTCTATGAAGATTGCGATTATCAATATTAGGACGTTGAGGAGCAGACGTTCAGGCCCATATGTGCTTTTAATACTGATTTAAAAATAGCCCCTTTTTTCATTAGGCTTCATGTAAATCTGTCCCACTTGAAGAGCGTTTAAACCCTGGAGGACCATAGAAAAGAGAAGACTGGAACCCATCCCTCCGTTCACACGCTCACTGTACTGGTGTTTACTGTCATTGAAGGTGCAAAAGATCAGATTGGCTTATGGGTTAAAAAATGAGTAGTTCTAAAGGCTTGGAAAATATCTCCATGGAAAATTTAATTTGTATAATTTAATGTATGTTATTTATAACATTTACAGATATATGTTTTGAAGCTGTCATCATCTCTGTTTAATAAAGTAGGGATGTGTGGGTTGCACTCATCAAAATGAGCTTTCAAGGTAAATGCTACCGTGGTTAAAATGATGTGTACTGTACAAGCACAAATGCTTTCGGATGTGATCTCAGAAGGTGAATGATCCTGCATGTCACTGACCCCAGAACAGTTGTGAAGAGATGTTCGTTTTATACTTTGTAGATTTCAAATTCAGTATGTTGAATGAAATACTCTTTGTTGTATTCATCTATGGTTTACTGAATTGAATTGCGTTTTTTATGATGTTGACATCACCAGACATGTTTGTATGTGGGATGAGACAGTGGTCTGCTTTACTTTTCAGATTGTTTGCTTTTATTGCGTTTGTTTTTAATACATTTAGCGAGAAAGAGCTGTTTCTGCTTGTATAAATATTGTGGGTTGCTCTTGAAGAGCCTGGTTTCTGATGCATCTCCATCATAGAGATTTAAGATGCTAAGTGTATGTCACTTCCAGTGTTGGGTGAAACTAGGAATTAGTTACTATAATTTAATTACTTTCCCTTTTATAAAGTATTGTAAGAGATTACTCTTGTGTTTTTCTCTGTAATTTAATTACAGTTACTTCTGATGTAATTCATCTAAATACTGTGTGTAATCTATGTGTGTGCAATAGAATTTTGATGTCAATTCTAGTAAGTCTAACTTTAAAACCCTGTGCTTTTATGTGTAATTCTCACATTTGTATACTTTGGTAAGTTTATCATTTTTATTAATGTAGTTTTATATCATTTATTTGAATGAATTAAGAGTGGTTTCATGTCTATCATTGAATCACTTAACTAAGGTCGATGTAGGACATAGAAAGTCATTAGAAATGAGTAATGAAATAGTTTTTGCAGAGAGTAATCTAATTACACGATTGAATATGTCATTAGTAACTGGTAATTCATTACTTTTTCAGGGTTGCCCAGCACTGATCACGTCAGAAAGAATATGCATGAATGTTAAGACAACAACACTTAAGCGTGGTTCACCGCTGATGTCAGTGTAAACACACAACACAATCTTACAGGAAATCAAAAGGTGTCTGGTGTTTTGTGCTCATTTGCATGTTTTTGTTCCTTTGCTTTTTTATCTCGTGACATCACGTTTGTGGCAGGGCTTTTTCTTTCTAATACTTTCTGTATGAATTGGCCAGCTTGTAAAACAATTATGAGATCAGACTGAACATTCCGTTGCTTGCCTGCTGCTAACGCTGTTAAAGCGAAATATTTAGATATATTTTCTTTGGATAAAACCTGCTGACCCTTAAAGATGAGACACTATAGAAGAGTATCACATCAAACACTCTCTCCTTCAGCACTTAACCTTTTTTTCTACGCTTTTTTGCTTTCTCTGTGTAATTGTCAAATAAAAAATGTTCCCGTTCTTCCACGGAGTTTCCAAGCAACAGAAAAAGGCATTTGCGTCTCCTGCTTTAGGGGCGCAGCAGCGAGTGAAAACAGCAGGAGAAGAACACAAGAGCATTTGTTTCTGACTTATTGTTATGTGCTTCATGAATGTTTATGAAGTGACATCCATATGAAGTGACTTCTGCGATTATTGAGGGTTAACATCTCTTCAGGCTCCATTAGAAGAATCTCTTTCTCCATTATCCGAGCGGCAGCGCGTGGGTTTTGTCAGGTTCTTTTTGCATGACTGTCCCCAATCTAGTCCATTTTGGTTAAATTTGGAGCGAACGCTAAGCAAACAGCTCTCGCACGTGGACGTAGGTTTTTATGGCCGCGTTTGCTCGGCGGGTGCGACGTAAAACGAGTTAGCGTTTCAAAGAGGCCGTGTTCATTGAAATCTCCTCCGCTGTTCATTTCTCTGATGTGTTTTTAGATGCAACAGAAGCAACTGTCTCTTTAAACTGAGGTGTTATGTCAACACATACTGAATGTTCTTACAGTCTCAGACGTGTACAGATATCACAGAATAATCCCTTCCTGCGTTCAGAAATGAACTCTATGCTATTCAATTTTATACTGGCTAATAAATAAATCAATGTCTATGAAAAATGTATTTGTTTCGAGACGTGAAACCAGCTGGATTACAACATATTTATAGTCATGTATTTGCCAAAGGCTTTAATCCAAAGTGATATTTGGAAGAATGCTTATAACCAAACAGATCAAGACCCTTTTTTGTTGAACACAAGAAGTCAGGTTTTTCTTGATCTTGGGGCAGAATCAGGCAGGATTCCTTGTTTTGTGTGGAGAGAAACATATCATTGTCAGTCATGATATAATGTGCGTTCTCTCCGGTCTCGTCTCTGGCCCGCCCCTCTCGTTTCCTCGTTAGCTTCCGTTAGTGTTTCATTTCCCACACCGGCCCTTTGTAATTATACCTTGTTAGTTTCCTCCTATTTAATGCCCTTGTGTTTGCTGTCCTGTGCTTGTCCGTTTTGTAACATTTCTTGTGTATGCTTCTCACCACGTCTTCATGGATATTTTTGCATTACCTAGTTTTATGTTGTGTTCTCCAGCTAGTCGTGTTTTTCCTTTAATGGATATTTGTATTCAGTTACGTTCCGTTTTTTCCCCCATCGTGGGTGTTTATTTTGTGTTTTGTTAATTAAAATCCTGTTAACCCCTTCAACTCTGCCTGCAATTGTGTTCTTCCTACACCACCCCTGACAGAAAACAGTTCTGGGGCACTTTGGACTATCATTGTATTTTTTTCCTACTATGGGAGTCAATGGGGGTCTTGATCTGTCGGTTATAAGCATTCTTCCAAATATCTTTTTCTCTGTTCATCTTTACATTCACATGAGACATTCATATACCGATTTGGAACTCCAAGGAGAGTAGATTTTTGGGTATGAAATCCCGTGCTTAAGGTTGTTGACAGCGAAGAACCATTTTTGGTTCCACAAAGAACCATTCAGTCAAAGGATCTTTAAAGAACCATCTCTTTCTTACCTTTTCATAATCTGAACCTTTTCAGTTCTTCAGATGTTAAAGGTTCTTTATGGAACCATTTAGACAAAAACTAGTTCTTCCATGTCATTGTGAAGCACCTTTATTTCACTCTTAAAAAGAAAAGTTGCTCAACAGGGTTTTCACAGCAAACCGTAGAAGAACCATTTTTGGTTCCACAAAGACTCAAAGGCTCTTTAAAGAACAATCTCTTTGTCACTTTTTTCTTCAGATGTTAAAGGTTCTTTATGGAACCAAAAGGTTCTTCCATGGCATCCAAGAACCTTTTGAGGAGTGAGTGTATGTCCCAATTTGTCTGAGATTTCTGTGCAAAAATTCTTACAGAGCAATGAAAATAGACATGAATGAGAGACAACCGTTGACACACATACTGTAAGAGCTAAAAGAGTTATAACATTCACATAACGTGTTTCTAAGTGTAAATGAATGAAAGCGCAATGCTACTTTGGTCTTGAAGGAATTTGATTAGAAATGATCTTACTTTTATAGCCAGACTTTTGTGTCTTGTTAAATGAGTGAACAGTTACTTCAGAGACACAAGTGAGACGGCTTTTCTCCCAGAGAATACATCTGAGAAGCTATTATGGAACTGAAATCATTCACACAGTTTTAAATCAGAAATCTCAGTTTGACTAATATCGTTTCTAGGACATCCAGACGTGATCTAGTCGTGGCCCGTTTGGAAATGTGAGTGTGTCTGGTTGGGATCTTGTCCATCCGTGAGTCGGGAGAGCTGAAGCGTATCTCTGGAGTTCTATTTATACCGAACGAGGTGAACAGCGTCCCGGACAGAGAGAGGAGAACAGGATGGGATGGGAGGTGTGTGTGTGTGTTCAGTAAGTTGTGTGTGGTTTAGTTTGTAATAGAGTTCAGTTGTTAACTGCTGGCTCATTTCAAACACAACAGCTTCTCTGTAAATGTGTTGTGCTTCAGTTGCCGGCGGGTGAATTTCTTAATCGCTCTGTTTTTGTAATGAGAGATTTGGTCAGTGAGCTGCACGGAGCTCTGAGCGAGCGTCTCTCTCTCTCTCTCTCTGTGATACTGCAGTGATATCTCTCGGTCACAGATGTTCAGGTGTGAGGACACAGACACCTGACACACAGTCGTGAACACTCAACGTGCACTACACTCTTTAAAAAAGTGCTCGAGGCCTTAGAAAAACCATTTGGTTCCACAAAGAACCTTTAACATCTGATGGTTCACAAAAGGATCTTTGTGGCGAAAAACGGTTCTTCATAAAAAGTATGAATGGTTCTTTATGGAACCAAAAATTGTGATGGACCGTTCAAGCACCTTTACCACGTATTTATTTGACCTCTTTTACTCTTGTTTCATGTAATGCATCTCTTTTATATTTTATTCATCATCCAATGTATGCTGTTTATTTGTGAAATGCTGTTTTTAAAAAGCTGTTTTTATTATAAATTTAAAATGCCCATTTTCTCTCTCTCTCTCTCTCTCTCTCTCTCTCTCTCTCTCTCTCTCTTATGGAACACATGATGTCTTGTTTCCATAGGGACACTGATGAATGAGTGTTGATTTCCAGATCTCCTGATAATGCACTAACTAACACGTTTCCTATTTTCATTTTCCCTTTTCCCATCTGAGACTACAGCATCTTTGCAGCGTTGCACTTCCTCATACATCATGTGTGTCAACATTCAAATCGACTGCATAGAAAATTGCCCCACAAATCGGCAAGCAATAAAGGAAACAGAGCGCTGAAAAACACATTTGACAATTACGTGCGTCTGTCTGTGCATCTGCATAGGAAAAAAATGTCCAGGAGTCAAATCAATCCTGTGTCTCCAACCACTTTTCTTTTTACTTTCAGCAAACTTATGAAGATTTAAGTCATTGATGAATCCCTCACATGTCTTGTGATTGGGTCAAAATTACCCTTAATAATCGTCTTCATCACTTGAATGGATAGTTTTCCCAAGAATCTCAATTCTCTCATCATTTATTCTCCCTCATGTGGTTGTAAATCAGTTTGTTTCGTCGGTGGAACACAAAGAAGATATTTTGAGAAATGTTTTTGAGGTTCACACGATGGAAGTCAATATAGTGTTGTTTGATTGTCAACGTTCTTCAAAATATATTCTTTTGTGTTCTGAAGAAGAAAGAAAGTCACTTGTGTATCCATCCAGGCCATTATCAGGCTGTTTGATAATGTGTTAACCGATAGCCAAGTAGATATTCTGGCATTATTTAAACAACAACTTTCGTTGAACACCTAACACACAGTCTTAGTTTTCTGATCACTAACTCTGTAGGACTTGGACACCAGAGATTGTTTGTGTTTGGTTTCTGACAGCTCCAGAGACGAATCATCCATTCTTTTTGCTTCTTCTGTCTGCCTGGGCCTCACAGGCCTTCAAGCCAACTGAGTTTCTTCACTTCAATCTGAAACCTTTTGAATCAGTCGAGAGTTGTTTCTTTGGATTGCTTGCGCATGTTGCGGTTTCTTTCTGGTTTTAACAGAGGCGTACATGAGAAGTCAAGCATCGCTGTCCATTAACACACTGTTTAATGCTCTCCGCCTCGGGCCAAAGTGAGACCGGGACCTGCCGACCGAGAAAAAACGGGCTGAAGTGTTGTGTGATGAAAGAGCAAGACATATAAGTCTGGGGAGTGTGTACAGTCGAAGGTTTTTGTTTTTTCATCATCGCCCTCAGCTTTTGTGTGTTTGTAGACGACGGCTGAATGTTGCAGCAGAAGACAGCAGGAAGCCGATTCCTGTGGATCTGAGAGTTATCAAGTTAAATTCTCATGTTTGACACTAAAGCTTCATCAGCAGCGGTTAACTGCCCCGCGGGGACGTACGGGTGCCTGCTGGGCTCATTTCTGACTCCATCCTGAGGCACTTGATCACACGTAATTGTTTTAAATGAAACGTGGCTCTCTATCCGATCACTTTCTCTTCGACTTGTTGTTTGATTCACTCTTTTACTTTTTATTTAAACCGAATTAAATATTTACTTTCGTCGGCTTCACAGTTGTGCTGTATATCTCGGCACAGTACAGCAGATCCACAGCGTGATTTTTGAGGAAACTCTCTGTAATGACGTTCATATGCACATCTTGAAAATAAACGGCAGTGTTTTCTGATGGTTTGGTGAACAGACTGGAGACCTCTAATGAGTTTCAAGACTGTAATTGATGCTGTATGGGTTGCTTTTACAATCTCACACACTGTACCATCTCATGTGTGAAATTCTGTACAGAGTCTCTGAGATAAAGACACAATGTAAACTTCCAAATTATGTGACAGATGTGTTTTTGTTGCTTTTAATTTTTAAGCATTTCAAAATTTTTATTATTATCAGAGCTGCCGGAGCGTTGAGTGTTACGTGCAATGAATTAAATGTTTTAAATCGCATTTATCTCTTTTTACATTCCAATTGTTTCATTTTGTTTTATTCAATTCATTTAAACCCATAAAAAATAATTGCAACAATCTCTTTATTTCTTAACGGTAAAAAACTTTAAAAATAATTTTACTATTGTTTTACAAATAGTTTTTATGTATTTTGAAAACACAGGTAAAAAAACCCATAAAATTACAGAAAACATGTGTAAACATGACATTTTACTGGAGAAAAACCCTATTTTAGTTTTATGTTTTACAGTTTATTTTTGAAATATGTCAAATTACAGAATTTTACAGTATATTTCTGTTTTCTCCTGAGAAAAAGAGGCAGAAATCTAATAAGAGTTACAGGAGAGACGTCAACAATGTGTCAACCTGAGCTCAGATTTGTCAAGTCTGCAATCACCTTCGTCTTTGAGTCATCGGTCTTCTTGTTGTCGGTCTTCAAGTTGTCGGTCTTTGAGTCGTCATTCTTCGAGTCTTCGAGACGTTGGACTTCGAGTCGTTGGTCTTCGAGTCTTCGAGTTTTTCGAGTCGTCGGTCTTCGAGTCGTCGGTCTTCAAGTCTTCGGTCTTCTAGTCTTCGAGTCGTCGGTCTTCAAGTCTTCGAGTCGTCGGTCTTCAAGTCTTCGAGGACGTCGGTCTTCAAGTCTTCGACGTTGGTTTCGTCGGTCTTCAAGTCTTCGAGACGTTGGTCTTCGAGTCGTCGGTCTTCGAGTCGTCGGTCTTCAAGTCTTCGAGTCGTGGTCTTCGAGTCGTCGGTCTTCAAGTCTTCGAGTCGTCGGTCTTCAAGTCTTCGAGTCGTCGGTCTTCAAGTCTTCGAGTCGTCGGTCTTCAAGTCTTCGAGACGTTGGTCTTCGAGTCGTCGGTCTTCTAGTCTTCGAGTCGTCGGTCTTCAAGTCTTGAGTCGTCGGTTTCAAGTCTTCGAGACGTTGGTTTCGAGCGTTGGTCTTCAAGTCTCGAGTCGTCGGTCTTCAAGTCTTCGAGTCTTCGGTCTTCAAGTCTCGTGGTCTTCAAGTCTTCGAGTCGTCGGTTGTTTCGAGTCGTCGGTCTTCAGTCTTCGAGTGTGTTTCAAGTCTTCGAGACGTGGTTTCGAGTGTGGTCTTCGAGGCGTCGGTCTTCGAGTCTTCGAGACGTTGGTCTTCAGTCTTCGAGCGTCGGTTTCAAGTCTTCGAGTCGTCGGTCGTCAAGTCTTCGAGACGTTGGTTTGAGTCGTCGGTTTTAGTCTTCGAGTCGTCGGTCTTCAAGTCTTCGAGTCGTGGTTGAGTCGTGGTTTAGTCTTCGAGTCGTCGGTCTTCAAGTCTTCGAGTCGTCGGTCTTCAAGTCTTCGAGACGTTGGTCTTCAAGTCTTCGAGACGTTGGTCTTCGAGTCGTCGGTCTTCTAGTCTTCGAGTCGTCGGTCTTCAAGTCTTCGAGTCGTTGGTTCGTTTGGTCTTCAAGTGTCTTCGAGTGTGGTTGTCTCGGTCGTCGGTCTTCAAGTCTTCGAGACGTTGGTTTGCGTTGGTCTTCAAGTCGGTCGGTCTTCAAGTCTTCGAGTCGTCGGTCTTCAAGTCTTCGAGTCGTCGGTCTTCAAGTCTTCGAGTGTCGGTCTTCAAGTCTTCGAGTCGTCGGTCTTCGAGTCGTCGGTCTTCTAGTCTTCGAGTCGTCGGTCTTCAAGTCTTCGAGAGTCGTCGGTCTTCAAGTCTTCGAGACGTTGGTCTTCGAGGTCGGTCTTCGAGTCGTCGGTCTTCAAGTCTTCGAGTCGTCGGTCTTCAAGTCTTCGAGTCGTCGGTCTTCAAGTCTTCGAGTTGTCGGTCTTCGAGTCTTCGAGACGTCGGTCTTCAAGTCTTCGAGTCGTCGGTGTTCAAGTCTTCGAGACGTCGGTCTTCAAGTCTTCGAGACGTTGGTCTTCTAACCGTCGGTCTTCGAGTCGTCGGTCTTCTAGTCTTCGAGTCGTCGGTCTTCAAGTCTTCGGACGTCGGTTTAAGGTCGTCGGCCTTCAAGTCTTCGAGTGTGGTGTCTTCGAGACGTCGGTCTTCGTCGGTCTTCAAGTCTTCGAGTCGTCGGTTTCAAGTCTTCGAGTCGTCGGTCTTCAAGTCTTCGAGACGTCGGTCTTCAAGTCTTCGAGACGTTGGTCTTTACTCGGTCCGTGGTCTTCGAGTGTCGGTCTTCTAGTCTTCGAGTCGTCGGTCTTCAAGTCTTCGAGACGTTGGTCTTCGAGAGTCTTCGAGTCGTCGGTCTTCGGAGTCTTCGTCGGTCTTCTAGTCTTCGAGTCGTCGGTCTTTCTAGTCTTCGAGTCGTCGGTCTTCAAGTCTTCGAGTCGTCGGTCTTCAAGTCTTCGAGACGTTGGTCTTCGAGACGTTGGTCTTCGAGTCGTCGGTCTTCGAGTCGTCGGTCTTTGAAAATTGGTACTCAAAGTAACTCAAGCTGGCTAGGTGCTAACAACACCTACTTAACAAACAACTGTTTATTTACATTTAGTCATTTAGCAGACGCTTTTATCCAAAGCGACTTACAGATGAGGAAACATTGGAAGCAATTATAACAACATAGACAACAAAATACATAAGTGCATCAAACTAGTCCATTAAAGCCTAGCACAGTATAAAAAGCTAAGAATAGTGAGGTTAGTAAGTGTTGTTGTTTTTTTTTTTTTTTTTTTTTAAAAGAAGGAAAGGGAAGAGAATTAGGAAAAAAGCATTGCGTTTATCCTAAAAGCATTGCAGGAAGTTGATATTTGAGAAACAAATGAGCTCAGAAAGCTTTACAGTAAATGTAAATTATAAATTCACTGTAAATCAGGATTTTATTTTTTGCAAAACACACAGGCATCTCTTCTTCAATTTTTCCACGTGTCATCATCTTTTCTCCCTTTTCTTAGATATGCAAGATTACAAAAAACTTTTCCACTCCTGCATCTCCATGGAAAACGGTGGCAGTTGGCTCCTGCATCACTTCCTCAGTCATCGCCGTGGCGACACAACCCCCCCACCAGCAGGAGCAGATGTAACCCAGCACTTTTCTGGGGTCTTTGCTGAGCCGAGAAAACAGCGCAGAAGCCGATAAGACGACATCACAACGCGTCAGTAAAACTCCTCCTAAACTCACACAGTCATTTTTCTTCCAGGTTGTATTTCAACATATTGTCCTGCTGTTTGAGTTTTGCCTGAAGCCAGATGACAGATTGTTGGTGAAGTTTGACCACAATCTCACCTTTGAAGAAATGAAATCTTGAAATGTTGAAAAGACACACAATGAAACTGAGTTGAGTACGTTTTCAAATATCAACCCACACAGGACCGACGTTATTTATCATTCAGTTTCATCCCTTATTAAACCAAAATGTCCACATTAAACTGCATGAACAGACTGATCTGAATTATTAAACTGACATTATTCATCTGAAATAGAAAATCTGTGGAAATGTTGATTCTTAAATATCTTTTTCGTGTCATTGCATAACAGATGCTGTTAAGAATCACTGCGGGAAATTGGAGTTTAATATAGTCTGTGTTTTTTTATCGTGTGTAGTTTTATTTATGGTTGGAGGATGAGGGCACGTCACACAACCTGTCCATGTTGGCATGTGGCACGTTTAGCTTCTGCTGCCAACTGACAGATGAATTTGCACCAAAATACCGATTTGTTTGGACACGCGGCCATTGACGTCAACAAAAACCAAAAGACATATGGGAAGATTTTTCTCCTTCCGTTCAGAAGTCGGTAAGTCTGTTTGATTCATCATCCTACATGTTCAAGATTACATTGACAAGAATCTTCTTCAGGTTTTTGCATGAGAACAGAAAACAAGCTAAACTTCAATGCAATGCAAACCAGCATTTCATAAAGAAACATGTAAAAAATACATAAATATTGTTATACATATTTTTAAGTGATGTGATCTGATGTGTTACATCCCTGCATCAATCAATTCAAAGGCTAAATCAGTTTGATGAAAAAAACTCTTCATATGTTCAAAAATCTTACTTTTTATTATGTTATCATGTTTTTATAATGTTAGTTAACTGTATTTTCACATTTATTTTTCATTTATTTTAAGTTATTATTTAATCAAAACAATCAACTGCAGTTGAAACACAATAAATTGAAATGCACAATAAAAGAAACATTTCTGAAAAGATCTGTTTTTGCAAATCCACTCTTTATATAAAATGTACTTTTTCTTTTTTGTGCTGCTTTCAGAAGTTCTCTCTTAGGCTTAAGCTTTCTCAATTCCCTCCTTAATACTTAATGGTTTTATTCATTCATATACATAAGTGTTAATTTAACATTGAATAAAAAGTCGTATGCAAAAGCTATTTAATATTGTTAATGTTTTTTAATAAACTTGTTAATTGAATTATTTAAAAGTTTGTTCAGAAAACACTCTTAGAAAAGGTGCTTCAAATGATTTTTTGATGCCATAGAAGAAACTTTAACATCTGAAGTACTTTTCTGTTTCATAAAAGGTTCTTTGTGGCGAAAAAAGGTTGAGATAGCTTCAGATTATGGAAAAGTATGAAAGAGATGTTTCTTTAAAGCACATTTGACTGTACGGTTCATTGTGGAACCACAAATGGTTCTTCTATGGCATCGCTGTGAACAACGACATAAGCACCTTTATTTTTCTACCATTTTTCATAATCTGAACATATCTAAACCTTTTATCGCCACAAAGAACCTTTTGTGAAACAGAAAAGTGTTTCAGATGTTAAAGATTCTTTATGGAACCAAAAGGTTGTTCAATGGCATCGAAGGACCGTGTGTCATACTGCTATAATCATGAACACGGTATTGTGTAAGCTATGGAATCATGAGTGGCGTGTAGCGTTACACTTGCTGTAACTCGCTGCCCACCACACAGATCAAAACAAGTGTGTGTTTGTCTTTCCTTTCTCAGCATCTGTCGACAGTCAGACAGCCGAACGCGAGCTGGATGGACAGATAACATGAAGAGTGAATCTACAGCGCGATCAGACGAAAGGAAAACTGAGAGTGATGGCATTTGTGAATCGCGAGCGGCACCGCTGTGAAGCTCTGAAACACTGGAGCGTGGCCGTGCGAGATTGCGAGTAGTGTGGGTGAGATGGTGGGCAGAGGATGGGTTTCAGAACATTCACTGCACAATAATACAGGGATTTGTCAGGACCAATGGTGATCAGGAGAACATGCGGCGTGTTTTGTGTGTGTGTGTGTGTGTGTGTTTGCTCATGTCAAGTGCTTTTCTATGGATGGGATTTGATTACCAGACAGTTTGAATCACAGTTCTGAGTCATTAGTTTCATTTGCCAGTTCTTCCATAAGAGCTCAGAAACATGCTGTAAAAAGAGCCCTCGCTCGCTCGCTCTCTCTGTTTCTCTCTCACTAACACCTCTATGAAGCGCTCTCTAAATGTTCCTTCAACGTTTCTGAGTGTTAATGCACAACAGTTGATGTTGAAGCAGACGCGCATCGAGGGCACAGAACACACTGCAATGAAAAGTTCATGAATATCATCTCTGTTGTATCTATAGCATCTACTTGATGTGTTTTTGGGGTTATAAAAGTGTTTCGTGTTGTACAAACAGAGTCAATGTCTCAGTTACTGCAAGTGATTCAAGCGCAAGAGAAAGTTTTCACGTTTCTTTAAGAAGAAGTAAACAGGGTCAATCCTCGCATCGATTTGACATCTGCCAATTGGCTGTGACGGCTCGTGTTTGATTTCTCCAACTCGCTCTGCTCCGCTCTGAAGAGAAGAGGTTGTGGCGTCTATTTTAATTCAGAATTAGGACAAGCCTCCCAAGCCTCATTCTTTTCAAATCGTAATCAGTACGGAAAAATGGATGCAGAACATGAAGGAGAGCGAGATGTTTCAGCATCCCGTCTTCTGGTTTCATGATGATGACACAACTTTACCAAACCTCGCAGCTGAACGGCTGTTTGAATTGGTTTATCTGCGTGATTTAATCACATCGTATTACACGACACGTCCATCTTTAGCTTGTTACGTTTATCATACGATTTTCTCATCACACGTGCAACATTTGAAACGTTCTTTTGTAAATCTGTAATTTATTATAATATTATAGTTCACATTGTGTTTAAGATTGGAATCTGTATTACTTTTGATCACATTGATTTTAGAAATGAACTTAGATATAAACATTGTATTTTTCAATACACATTTTAACATAGAAATTAGTTTATTTTGTTGCATTTTTAACTCATTTTCATTTTAGAAGTCATCGTTTAATTGTGAACTGTTGAAAGAATATTTAATTTCAGTAATTAGTTATTTAGTAATCCATCACTGACTACAGTATGTCAAGCATTCATTCACCTGCTTTTCCTAACAATGACTTCCCGGACATTACATCACCTGTTAAATATTATTAACACATTTATTTTCCATCATATTCTATATCTGATGTGTGATTCATGCCATCCTGTCATCCGTTTTTGTCTGCTTCTGTGTAACCAAACAATGTAAATGCACATCAGTGATGTTTAACTCTTGATGATGGTGATGTTGGTGGGTTATTTCATGCATGTGTGTTATTCTGTTCTTTCTCTTCTGCGTGTGCTGATATGCATCAGTAGAAATGACTCCTGTCAAAGATTGGGGCAAAGGTTAATAGCTTTCCATGTCACGGTTACCATCGGCTGATGGACTCGAGAGAGTTTCTCTATGCAGAAGCAGATGGAAATCAAACGTACTGCTCTTCACACGCGGGACGCTGGTCCGTACCTGCAGGCAAACACACGCACACATGCTATGAAAACTTGGTTCTGTCCCAGGTGTGCAGGAATCTTGGCTGTGTGTGGTTTGTCCTACTTCCCATACAGTGTGACTGTACCTCAGTATGTGTGCGTATCCCAATGATGCGACAAACACTGACCCATTTAAAATTCTCTCTATTTAATGATCAAGTATTAAGTGGTCGACCGGTACGGGATTTCAGTGGTCATTGGTGTTATATAGACAACAGAGTGGTTGATCATCTTAAAATCCTATGAAATATGTATAAGTTTGTCTTCACTTTAATCTTCACTTTATGTGTTGAAGAACCTATTTAGGCCTTAGATTGATTTCCTTGAATAATGATAATTATTCAAGGAATAATTATCACACATTATATAACACACATCCTTATGTTTTAATGCTCAGTTAAGTTCTCAGTTTCTTCTGGTGAACTTTGTTGATGAGCTGTTAATGCACCAATACAGGGATTCGTTAGGTTTCAGGAAACCCAGAATTTAAATCTGCAGGTTTTAGTCGTTATACCCGTTCCCTTAAGTCAAAGTTTACGACTGGCAAGATTGGGCATGACAGTGTCTGCAGAGTCCATGCGCAAATCCACCACCACATCAGCTACACAATCATGCGCAGTCGAGGCACAAACACGCACAGGCAGACTTTTCTCAAGTGCTGTAGTTTATCTGAGTGCGCGTCGGAGTCCCAGTTTTGGCACTGAGGATACAGAGTGTAGGAACCCTGCGCGTCCTTCACTCTCCTATAACCTCCTCGCAGCGAGACGCGCTACTCAAAAGGATGCTTCACCATATGCTCCTCGTAACCGCTGAGTTTGGATTTTGGATGTAGGCGATCCATCGGGCGCACAGCGAGTTCTGGATTTAGATGCGTCGCTGGCACGGCTTTCTGTCCTCGCCAATGAAAAGACGTTGCGGGTGATGGTGAATCGCGTCTTGCGCGCTGCCCCTCGTTTCCTCGATCCTTCCTCGGGACAGGACATTTGGCGAAGGGAGATGTGAGGAACGCTTGAAGAATGGCATGTAAACATGGTTTCTGGCAAGAAGGAGATGGTGACTGCGATGTACCCCACTTCTATTTCCACTCTCCTCTACTTTCTCTGTGTAGCGGCTTGGTGAGTTATATGTGGATCGGAGCGTTACGCACCTCATCTCTAGTTTTTACACTCTCTATCTAAACGCATTTAGGTTACAAACGACACATTTAGTCCTTGTTGAACGTTTTATAGCTGTTGATTGAAAACAACATGCGTAATGTGAGCAGAAATGTTCAATTGCTTTAGTTTGCTCTGTGTTGTTTTTAGCATAAAGAGAATATCCGGACAGATCAAAAAGGATGAGAAATTATACCCAGCGAATTTCACGCGCATTCTCGACCGACTCCTGGATGGATACGACAACAGACTTCGACCTGGATTTGGGGGTACGTGCCAAACACCCGCACAATCATGTGCCAAAAGGCGCTCGGTCAAACCTTGCCACAGTTTACTGCGCAAAGCGACCTTTCCAAATGGTGTTGTTTATTAAGGGTTCTTTATTTGGTAAGGGTTGATGTCCACTGAGGGGGATGATGGAGGAGTAAGCCAACTCCAAATGTCCTATTGCTGCCCACTCGTTTTTCTCCATGTGCGTTTTTCAATATCCGAGCGAGTTTGGTTATGTAATCGACCTAAAGCCGCTTAATGCACATCGTACAGTAAGTAAGAGAAGCGCGGATGTTCTGTTCGTGTGCGTAAACGCTTCAGATTCCCCGCGCTCTTCTGTCTTTAAGACAAGTGCGCATCGGCAACGCGGCGCTTTCTCACCTGTTTTGCGCAGTCAAATGACGCGCGCAGTAGCGCAGCTCACTCTTACAAAAACATTTGGTTTGATGGCTCTTTTGTTGGGCTGTATGGTTCCATAATGACCCTTTATCATCCCCAGAACCTTCCAAATATTTTCTTTAGTAGCCTACACAAACGATATACAGACCCTAAAAAACTGTTCATTTGGGAACCTCCAAGTGAAATTGTTCTGCATCGCTGTGAATGCATCTTTAGCACCTTCATTTTAAGAGTGCAGCTGATGCTGTGGGTTGTCTACTGTAGCTGGAAGGTTTTACACTGTGTAACTGCACAGACAAACATTTTTATAGTCAGCACTCATATACAAAATATAAAACTTCATAATGGGATTATATAATGTTTGGCAGACCATTCAGCAGTTGCTTCATGTATATTTAGACGAGCCATGATGTATTAATCATTACATCATAATAAATATTTATTGATGAAAGTTACTGTAAAGAAAAAAACACATCAGACCGAGTACAAACGTCATCGCTTCCGCTTTGCCCTTTTCTGCCTTTCTATCCAAGAAATAAATCAAACCGCTAAGGCTGTGGATGTCGATGCGTAATGCTGGGATGTGATTGGCGCGGTGAGAATAAAGCTCTGTTTTTTATGTAACTTTAGTGAAGAGGCAGAGAGCACGAACAGAACATCACACCCACCTTCACATGAGAAGAGCTCTCGAGCGGAGCTCCATCACGCTGGAGGGGCTTCATCCACTCTCAGTGACACGCTGTGGGTTCATAGTTCTAGTAGGATCACATGAGTTACAATACAGTGCTTCAGAAATGATGAATGTCAGGGCTTGGGTGTCTCTCAACATTGTTATCTCGGACAGGCTTGATAGTTTGATCGTGCAACGGGGACTTGCGTTTAAAAAGTACACTTCTGACTCTCCTTCAAGCACTAACTCACCCAAAAATGAACATTCTGGGTTATTGTACCGGTTTATAAATGGCACAGTAAATTGTTATTATTTCTGTGGAACTCAAAAGGGTGAAAATCCACAGCTGTTTTTAAAGTGTTTTAAGTTTCATTAAAGCACAATAAAAGTCCTTCTCAAGTCAAATTTACAGAGTCAGCATTAATCTGCTTTTATCTTGAAATGTTCGTTTTATTTTGAGCCAGTTATTCTGTTTGAATGATTCTCTTTCATTCACTTTCACTTTAGTCTCACAGCAGAATGGATTGAGACATCGAGAGACTTCTGTCATATTTCTTTCTCATTGGAGTGTGCGCTCTGGCTCATGTTCTTGTAGGATTCACGGTTGTCGCTTGTGAAGTATGCATTGAGTATTTGGTAAATCTGTTTTCTTCATTTTCTGAGCATCTATCACCGAGATGTCAGAATGTTCGGAGTGTTCACGCTCGTGAGTTCAGCCAATGAGGTGTTTGAGACATTCATCATGTGATTGTTAAGATCTGCGACGCTCGGAGCTTTTATACATCTTTATTCATTCATTTCTCTTTCTGACACAAACCATTACACTTTCTGAGAGAGTAAAATCCACCACATTTCCCTTCTTAATACTGATCAATTATTCATTGCATGTAAACACAAAGTTTCACAACCCAAACAATCAACAAATATAGATGAAATTCTTTCGTTGTTTGTTTGACATAAAGGACGCTTCCTTCTATACAGTTTTTTATGTTTGCATTCAGACATCTTGGTGTCCGTGTAAGGTTTGTGGTGATATACAGTAGAGTTCTTGTGTCTGTACAGGTCCAGTGACGGAAGTGAAGACAGATATTTACGTGACGAGTTTCGGCCCCGTGTCCGATGTGGAAATGGTGAGTATGTGTGTGAAGAATGTATGTGAGATATAATGTGTCGTATTAATAAATAAATCATTCAGACAGCGTGAGGTGCTCTATCTGCTAAGTCCGAGCAAATCGTCCACTGTGATGTACAGATTGAAACCCAAATATGTTGTGGAGTCAACAGTTTTAGCACAGGGACGTTCCTCTGGGAACAATGTGAGTTTGTACTCATTTAAACAACAGCGGACCTGCGGACTTAAACCAACACTCATTATAATGTTTAGACAACATTTACTCATCCTCATGTCGTGATACACTTTAAATATACCAAGAAAATTCATTCATCAACTTTTAAAAAGGCTTTGTGTGAAGTTACATCATCAGAAACAAAAATTTGTCAGATTAATTACAGATTAAAAAATAATACAGCAAAAAATATACAGTAAACCCATGCGGTCAGATTTGTATTCGTGTTGTGTTTAAGGAGGAATTGGCAACAGGGTGGTTGACATCTGTCCTGTGGTCTGAAAGAAAACTAAATAGAAAACAAACAGTTAATAATATATATTATTCATATTTATAACAGCATTACATTTTGTTTGGTTTGTACCGAATGAGGTGATTTTTTTGGTCATGATTCAGGAATAGACACAAGATCAGATTTGGGTTTTCTTCAGGAGTACACCATGGACGTGTTCTTCCGTCAGACGTGGGTGGACAGACGCTTGCAGTATGAAGGTCCGGTGGAGATCCTCCGCTTAAATAATCTCATGGTGACCAAAGTCTGGACCCCCGACACGTTCTTCAGGAATGGGAAAAGATCCGTGGCTCACAACATGACGGCGCCCAACAGACTCTTTAGAATCATGAAGAACGGAACCATCCTCTACACCATGAGGTACAAACACCCGCATCCATCCCAAGCAGATCCAAACACATCACGGGAACCATCGAACGTGTTTAACGTTATGATTTGTGTGTTTTACAGGTTGACAATAAGTGCAGAATGTCCCATGAAGCTGGTTGATTTTCCCATGGATGGTCACTCCTGTCCGCTCAAGTTCGGCAGCTGTGAGATTCTCATTCATATATGCTTGTTTTTAAGAGTCTGCACCAAATTTCACAGCCGAAAGAGAAAGATTTAAGGGTGTATGTAAAGACCGGAGATCGACAGGGCATTGAAACGAAGTTAAGAAGCGTCTCGTGATGAAATAATCCGGCTATTCTCTCTGTCACCGTCGGCTGATTTAACACTTCATACTGGAAACAGAACGGATGATTTAGTGTGCTGCGTGTGAGTTCTTTGAAGGTAAATTCTGTAACTGTCAGGTTGACAGAAAGGCCGTAGAAAGACTCACACATCAGATCTCTTTAATATCTCAATGATTTCTCCTACACATTAAATGAAGAGCGAATGGAAACTCATGTGTGTCTCAGATATTTCTCCTGAGAAGAGACATCAGCAATGTGTCAAACCGAGCTCAGATGTGTCAAGTCAGCAATCAAAAGTCGATATTAGCGATGATCTCAATAAGAACTCAAACATTTCTCATCAAATTGACCCAAATACGATCTGTTTCAGTATCAATACTTAAATAAAAAAGCATCTGAGAACTCCAGCAGATCTCCTGAGCTACGAAAGAAATAATATTCTCCTCTGGTATGAGGTTTTAACTCGGGGATCTTTCGAGTATTGTGTCTGCTGAAGATCAACAATCGGGGGAAAGTTATCATCTAGGGACATTTTTTTCTTGTAAACTCATAACGTTTGTTTCTGAAAACGACACGAGACCACAGCACCCCAGACAATTTTTCTCCACCTTTTCCCTCCGAGTGTGTAAATGCAGAAGAGGCTTCGTATCCTATAAACTGAACAAAGAATCTCCATATCAGCAGACATGCTGGTGACAGTCGGTCAGCAGAAATTAAAATGAAAAAGCACAAAGAAAGAGTGCAGGAGACGAACGAGAGCGGTGAAAAGAGAGTTTAATCTGGAGGCTGCTGGGAGATCTGGAGATAACATCCATCCAGAGAGCTCCTGACGCTGACATTGTGATGGAGGACGTGCACGTATTTCTCTCTTCTTTGTCTTATACATATTTCTGTTCTTTCTGTGAGCCTGCGGTGAAAGACAGAAAGCTGCTTGCGCCCCTGTAGAGCAGAGAAGGTCACCGTAGCTCTCCCTTCTGCCCCGGGACAACACAGACCTACAACAGCTCTCCGGCTTCATATCACTCCGACACGTTCTGCTCGCCGTTGGTCTGATCTGATAAATCTCCTGGTTATCTATTGATCATTCAATGAGGAGGTTAAAGATTCAGAAAGATGAGCAGCACCATGTGTCATGTAAACAACGACACCCTAGCAACCAACCAGAACACCTTGGCAACCACATATTGTTAACCAATCCGCTTCACACCTTAACGCATGTCAACACTCAGATGTTATGGAGGTGTTAACGAATGTAGATTATAGAGGTGAAATTGATTTGAGTCAATGTGATGAGAAATGTTTGAGTTCATATTGAGATCATCGCTAATATCGACTTTTCATTGCAGACTTCAGAGCTCAGTTTCTCTTCTCAAACTCATGAGAGACACATTTGTGAGGTTTCTGGAGACATATCTGAGACGCAGATGAGATTTAAGCAAAACTGTTCATTTGCTCTCTCTCTCATTAGGAGAAGTCTCTCTCTCTCTCTCTCTCTCTCTCTCTCTCTCTCTCTCTCTCTCTCTCTCTCTCTCTCTCTCTCTCTCTCTCTCTCTCTCTCTCTCTCTCTCTCTCTCTCTCTCTCTCTCTCTCTCTCTCTCTCTCTCTCTCTCTCTCTCTCTCTCTCTCTCTCTCTCTCTCTCTCTCTCTCTCTCTCTCTCTCTCTCTCTCTCTCTCTCTCTCTCTCTCTCTCTCTCTCTCTCTCTCTCTCTCTCTCTCTCTCTCTCTCTCTCTCTCTCTCTCTCTCTCTCTCTCTCTCTCTCTCTCTCTCTCTCTCTCTCTCTCTCTCTCTCTCTCTCTCTCTCTCTCTCTCTCTCTCTCTCTCTCTCTCTCTCTCTCTCTCTCTCTCTCTCTCTCTCTCTCTCTCTCTCTCTCTCTCTCTCTCTCTCTCTCTCTCTCTCTCTCTCTCTCTCTCTCTCTCTCTCTCTCTCTCTCTCTCTCTCTCTCTCTCTCTCTCTCTCTCTCTCTCTCTCTCTCTCTCTCTCTCTCTCTCTCTCTCTCTCTCTCTCTCTCTCTCTCTCTCTCTCTCTCTCTCTCTCTCTCTCTCTCTCTCTCTCTCTCTCTCTCTCTCTCTCTCTCTCTCTCTCTCTCTCTCTCTCTCTCTCTCTCTCTCTCTCTCTCTCTCTCTCTCTCTCTCTCTCTCTCTCTCTCTCTCTCTCTCTCTCTCTCTCTCTCTCTCTCTCTCTCTCTCTCTCTCTCTCTCTCTCTCTCTCTCTCTCTCTCTCTCTGTCTCTCTCTCTCTGTCTCTCTGTCTCTCTCTCTCTCTCTCTCTCTCTCTCTCTCTCGCTCTCTCTCTTCATCTCTATGAGGTTGTAAAGCTCTTCCGGTGTGTGGGGGGTTCAGAAGCAGAAATGGTGAACAGAAAGAGAATGCGATGGAGTGAGAGACGATCTCAGCTGCAGACGTTCTGCTGAATGTGCAGAGTCCGTTCTGTTTGATTTGTGCATTTCTCTTCCGTAAATGAAATCTATCTGATTCCGAGCGGGAGGATTTCTCAGCGGATCGGGATGATTGTTGTGTTGTCTCTCTGGCTCACATCTCCTCTTGGCTCGTGCTGTTGGAGAAGGTGGGCAGCAGTGAGAAGAAATGACTTCGCAGCGGTCATTCAACCCTGATCTCCAGGACTGATACGTGTGGTGCCGTGCGCGTGGGCACGCTCTGAGGAAAACGTTATTGCTCTTTTATAACTCAGGGGATTCATTTAAATATCAACTTCATCTGTGTCTTTTTTTCTTAGTGTCCAAAGAAAAAATTAGTTTGACAGGAAATCTCGGTAGGAGTTTACTATAGTAATCCTGCATATTGTACAAGTTACTATAGTGTTTTTGAACCTTACTATGATAAATATTAAAGAATACTCATCCATTCTATATTTAATACTGCAGAATAACAAAGTGCACTCATCACTATAATATACTAGACTAGAGCAGACTCGCATTAACTGTAGTTAAGCTCATTTCAAATATTTGTTTCTGACATTGGTTAGTTGGAAAATGTCAAATTTGATTTGAAATGTCACACGTGGATTTGTTTTCTCATACTCCATCTCTTGTGTCTCCTCTCTGTTGTTTCCTTGGTAACCAAATACACTAACTTCTGAAAATAACTTTAGTGTACCGTACGTTTGAGAAATGTCCCCGAGGTTTTGTGTTCTGCAGAAAGTCGTAGAGGTTTGATGTCATGAGAATGAGTCTCTTTAAGCGAGGGTCTCAGTTTGCTCTTCATTGCATCTCATCGTATAGCAATTGAGATATTATAGAGACTCTGTGTGTTATTTTGTTGTCCCGGAAGTGAAATACATTTGTATTTGTATGGACAGATGCTTATCCAATGACAGAGATGATCTACACCTGGACTAAAGGCCCTAAGCATTCTGTGGAGGTCCCACCCGAATCATCCAGCCTGGTCCAATACGATCTGATCGGACAAACCGTGTCCAGTGAAACCGTCAAATCCATCACAGGTACATACACACACACACACACACGCACGCACACAAACACACACACATCTATATCTGTCAGTCAAGCAGATGGCACAAAACAACAGCGTTTGCTTATTTATTTATTACTTTCTTTTGCATGAAAATGACATCAGAGATTTTGAGTTTTCAGATGTGATTTGATCAGTGAGGCGCCGCCTCCCCGTGTGAGCGTAAACCTCATTCTGTTAAATCAGATGAATGAGCCAGCGCAGCTTAACAGGCAAAAACAACTTTACAATTGAGCCAAAAGCAGGCGCTGTGATGACAGACTGTCTTCAAAACTCTTTTCTGCTCTTTCAGGTGAATATGTGGTGATGACAGTCTTCTTTCACTTGAAACGGAAAATGGGCTACTTCATGATTCAGACATACATCCCCTGCATCATGACTGTCATCCTTTCTCAAGTGTCTTTCTGGATAAATAAGGAGTCTGTGCCCGCCAGGACTGTCTTTGGTACGTGTTACTCTACTGCACTTCTCCTCACCCTCTCTGACACCTCACAAATATACTCTACACCTCTCTCTCTCTCTCCATCCTCCTCCTCTCTCTTGCATTTCTGTCTGTCTGTCCATTAGTTCATCTTTCTCTTCTTCTGTTTATCCTTCCATTCATCCATATATTCATCTCTTTCTCCCTTCATCCTTCTTCCTCCATCTCTCCATCAATCTCTTTCTCTCTCTCCATCCATCCCTTTATCCTTCTCTCTCTCTCTCTCTCTCTTTCCAACCATCACTTTTTCTTCTTTCCTACTTCCTTCTCCATCTACCCAACTCTCTCTCTCTCCATTTATCCCTCTCTCTTCATTAATCTTCTTCTCTCATTCCATCCATGATTCCATTAATTTCTCTATCCATCCATCCATCCATCTTCTCTCTCTCTCTCTCTCTCTCTCTCTCTCTCTCTCTCTCTCTCTCTCTCTCTCTCTCTCTCTCTCTCTCTCTCTCTCTTTCTCTCTCTCTCTCTCTCTCTCTCTACTCCACCCATCTGTCCTTAATCTCCATCACTTCTCCATCCTTATCTCTCTTTCCTATCTTCTTCTTTTTCTACATCTACCCATCTGTCTCCATTAATCTCCTTCTCTCACTCCATCCATCCGTTCATCTCTCTCTCTCTATCCATCCATGACAGCATCATTAAATGCTTTTTTCTAATCTGTGACATCACAGTTCGCACCGTGTGCCCGATCAGTCCCGACTAACCTTATCCGTTATGACCTTATGTGTCTGCGGCAATCTGCTAATCACACACACACACACACACACTTCACCTGTGGCACTGAAGATGCTGAGAATAGCACGCTCTCATTCTCAACTGCAAAAGTGTAACAATGACCCACCTTCATATGGCTACTAACAGCAGCGTTTGGACCCGCTCCAGACCAGCAGATTTTCATGTCCTAGATGAAAGTGGGCTTAGTGACGGGGTTTCTGGGTAATGACAGTGTGGGATTTTGATAGCCAGCACTTATTCGGACCGTCCCCGTCATGAGACCGCAGTGATCTGCTGTGTGTCTGTTCTAGGTCAGGTTCTATGTTTTGGTTGTGCTGGAAGGTCACGGTGATCTAAAGACTTTTGGAGCGTTTAATGACAGAATTATCTTTTAAAAGTAAAGAGTTCATTTTATGCAAATAATGTAAAGATGCTCAGTCCACCCCAGATCCATTTCAACCACATTGAGACTAAAATGGGTCATTCTAAAAACGGTCGTGGATTTGAGCAAACGAACATATGACCACCCACACGTATACATTAACACCTATTCAGTGTTGATCGGTTTGGCCCACACATAGAGAAATAAACCGTTTCAGAAACAAAGGTCGTTCACATACAGTACAGAAGTCTTAAAGGTACAGTAACAAACACGTGACAGGACAAAGTGTTTGTTAATCACATGACGTGATGTTTTCGGGGTGAACTATGCCTTTAAATGGAAGGACGCGTGTTGCCAGCTCTGCTACAACGGAAGCAGAGACTGAAGGTTGTGACACTTTTGTCATTTTGTTTCAATATCTGCACACAAAGCCTTCAGCAAAACTTCACAACTGTGTAGAATCAAAACACAGAGAGGGACAGTTCAGATAAAAATGAGAATGAATTCATTTCTTCATCATCGTGTCGTGTCAAACCTGTATAGGATTCTTTCTTCTTCAGAACACAAAAGAAGATATTTTGGAGAATGTTGATCATCAAACAACACTGAACCTCATTGACTTCTGAACACAAAACCAGCATCACATTTTTTAAAACATCTTCTGTTGTGTTGCACTGAAGAAAGACTCACATACACATTTACAAACACGTGAGAGAGATTCAATTATGAACTAAATTACAACAATTTGCACTGGAACGTTGTTTTTTTAGATAAATTCATGATAATGAGTCCGAACATTTGGTTGAGTGTTTGTTGAAAAGTGCTTTTCATTATATCCTTATCTTTTTACAGTAAACAGTATAAAATACAGTAATACGTTATTTATTTATTTAATTAAAAACAAATCCTGCTTATGAACCATATGAACAAAAACTTTTATTCGGTTATCGTAAAGAGAATGAGATGTTTTTGCAGTATCACAACAGTGTTTTCAGGATCATGAGGAGTTGTAGAAATCATGCGTTGTGTGTGTGTGTTCATGTGTGTTTATTGTGTGTGTGTGTGTGTGTGTGTGGGCATTATGTGTATGTGTGCATGTGTGTTGTGTATGTGAGTGTATGTTCGTGAGTGTGCATCTGTGTAATATGCGTGTGTAGTCTGTACGTGTGTGTTTATTGTGTGTGTGTGTGCATTATATGTGTGTATGTGCGTGTGTGTTGTGAATGTTCATGTGTGTGTGTGTGTATGTTCGTGCGTGTGCATCTGTGTAATATGCGTGTGTAGTCTGTATGTGGGCATGTGTGTTGTATGTGTGTGTGTGTGTGTGTGTGTGTGTGTGTGTGTGTGTGTAAGTGTGTGTGTGGTGCGTGCGTGCGTGTGGGCATTATGTGTGTGCATGTGTGTTGTGTATGTTCATGTTCGTGAGTGTGTGTGACGTGTATAGTGTGCATGTGGGCATGTGTGTGTGTGTGTGTGTGTGTGTGTGTGTGTGTGTGTGTGTGTGTGTGTGTGTGTGTGTGTGTGTGTGGTGGTGGGGGGTGTGTGTGTGTGGGGGGTTTTGTGTGTGTGTGTGGTGGATGTGTAATATGCGTGTGTAGTCTAGTATGTGTGCATGTGTGTGTGTGTGTGTGTGTGTGTGTGTGTGTGTGTGTGTGTAAGTGTGTGTGCGTGCGTGCGTGTGGGCATTATGTGTGTGCATGTGTGTTGTGTATGTTCATGTACGTGAGTGTGTGTGCATCTGTGTAATATGCGTGTGTAGTCTGTATGTGTGTGTTTATTGTGTGTGTGTGCATTATATGTGTGTATGTGTGCGTGTGTGTTGTGTGTGTTCATGTGTGTGTGTGACGGGATGTCTGTCAAGCTCACAGCTCTGTGTCATGGTTCAGTTTCACATGGAGTCAAACTCTTTAAACCTAAGACACCCGGGTTAACAGTGAATCCCTGACTCCCTCTGGTGGATTAAAGTCAAACTAACCCACAAGACAAATCACACGTGACATCTCTTTAATACCTCCATGATTTCTCCCATCATCAATTTGAATACATGGAGATCAAATGGAAACTTCAGCTTAAGTCTCACCTGCGTCTCAGATGTTTCTCATCAGTCTTTCTGCCGTTGCTCACAGGAATCACTACAGTCCTCACCATGACCACCCTCAGCATCAGCGCCCGTCACTCTCTGCCCAAGGTGTCTTACGCCACGGCTATGGATTGGTTCATCGCTGTGTGTTTCGCTTTCGTCTTCTCTGCCCTCATCGAGTTCGCCGCGGTCAACTACTTCACCAACGCACAGGCGGAGAGAGCCAAGAGAAAACAGGCCAAAGCAGCGGCCGCGGCCAGCGCCAAGAGCTCCGGCCAAACTAAAGACTCAGAAGAGGTCCTGCAGGTGAGGAACATTACTCTCATACATTTACATACTAAATTGTGCTTACTATAGCAAGACACTGGTAAATGTGTGGTTACCATAAATTAAACTACTGTCTCAGTGTCTTTGTATTCAGCATTGTTTACATTGTGCTTTGTGCATCATGGGAGTTTTGGGAGCGTTTAACTGTGATATGGTGCGCAAGCAGAGATTCAGGATTAGACGACGACAGCTGTGAGATTTAGTGAGAATTCATCTGTCAGATGTATTCGGCTGCTGTGATGTATTGCACTCCTGTCTAAGGCCGTTTATTTTTACAGCATGTTGTTAATGTCCCTTATCTAATGCTGCTTATGAGAACGTTTTCTCCCGTCTGCTGATCAAAAACGTCTTTTAATGGCAAGTTAAAGGATCGCTCTCATGTGCAGATGACAGGTGAAGCGAGCATCACTGGTCTGTGTCCTGAACGTTGAATCTCGCCTCACGATCATTATGGGTAACATCCCAGCCATCCTTTGCTCTGTCTCTGAGCTGTATTGAGATTCATTCTCTCTACTCACAGCTTGCGTTAACATATTTTCCGGACGCCACGAGACATCAATTACACTTTGCCAACTGTTCATTTCTCAGAGGAAGTGCTGAAAAGTGTCCCGGTGAATCTGGGCTATCAGGTCCAAAGAGACGAAATCACAGCAATCTTCTCTGTGTGTTGAACTCATGAACACAATAACAGTCCGTGTAATAATATCTTATATAATATATATTGCTAATAAACTTGCATATATAAATTATCGTTAACAAATGGTGAAAACATATAATACCATATACAACTTTGATATATATTGTTAACATATCTGGTTATATCATATAATACAATATAGCGTTTGTATGTATATTGTTAATACATTTATGGTCACAACATGCAATACCATAAAAAATGAGAATGAATTCATTTCTTCATCATCGTGTCGTGTCAAACCTGTATAGGATTCTTTCTTCTTCAGAACACAAAAGAAGATATTTTGGAGAATGTTGATCATCAAACAACACTGAACCTCATTGACTTCTGAACAGACTTCTGATCCTATACATACTTTAAATATATGATGAGATATAAATGTAATATGGGCATTTCTAATATGTTATAAACATATATATCTACATGTATACAAAAAATGTATATATGTGGAAATCATATATTTTTGTATAAGTAACATATGTGGCAAGATCACTTCTGACATATATTACATTTCTATATGGGAAAACACAAATCATTTCACCAGATTAGCAGACTTATACATTATACATTCTGTCATTTATTCCCCCTCATGTGATTGTGAGTCTTTGTTCAGTGGAACACAATAGAAGATATTTTGAGAGATGTCTCAGTGTTCTACAATGGACGTCAATGGAGTTCAGTATTGTCTGATGATCGCCATTCTTCAAAATATCTTCTTGTGTTCTGAACAACACAAGAAAGTCATACAGGTTTGGAATTACACGATCACCATGATATTTTCATTAAACTACGGTATTACAGTTTTTCTCGATTGTTTACACACATTTTTTGAAAGATGCCATACCAGAACTCTACAAAAAAAAAAAAAAAAAAACAAAAAGAGGGGAAAATTTTTAAAAAAAAATAATAAAAAAAATTTTTTATATTGTGTAAAAAAAAAAAAAAAAAAAAATAAAAAATAAAAACAAGAAAAGGGAAAAAAATAAAAAAACAATATGGGAGAAAAAAAAAGAAAATATACATACAGTATATAGTCAGAACACACAAATACACGATAACAAATATATTTTATTTTTCCAACAAAAACAACAGTGTACATCCTAACAGTGGTGTACCAATGTACAGTGGTGTACATACAAAACAACCGAAGAATTTATACAGTTACAGTAAAAAAAAACTATGCTGGATCCTCTCTTCGGTTTCGGTCTGGCCACAGCACCTCATCTACATCACAGGCAATGTTTTCCTGGCCAAGCAGCGGGGGAAATATCGCCTGGCATGGCGAGTCCAGCCATGAAGAGCATCAGCTGCTATATCTCCACATGCGTCTTCCATAGCTTGAAGAAGGGGTATACGTGTTTGTGGATTTCGGTCATACACTTTCCATCTCCAGGCAGAAAAAAATTCCTCAATAGGATTGAGGAATGGGGAATATGGAGGCAGATAAACAACTAAAAAGCGTGGGTGAGCAGTGAACCAGTTACGAACGAGAGCAGCCCGGTGGAAAGATACGTTGTCCCAAATGACAACGTACCTGAGCTGCTCTGGGCCGTCTATCTGATCTGGGGGAATGAGTGTGTTGTGTAGAGTGTCCAGGAATGTGATCAGATGGGCAGTGTTGTAGGGGCCAAGGGTAGCATGGTGATGGATGACGCCGTTGTGGGTAATCGCTGCACACATTGTGATGTTCCCTCCGCGCTGGCCAGGGACTTCAACAATGGCACGCTGGCCGATGATATTCCTTCCCCTCTTTCGTCTTTTTGTGAGGTTGAATCCAACCTCATCAATGAAGATGAACTGGTGCTCCACTGCAGCCACCTCTAGCTCAAGGACTGTCTGAAACAGACATGACAATATCAGAAATAGACATGGAGTGGTCACTATAGTGAAGCACAATCATTATGATTACAATACTGAAATATGTAGGCTATAATTTACACAGTGTTGAGAGTATGCATCAATTGTGGGATTGTATAGGACTCACTTGCACATAGTTATATCGCAATTCTTTGACTCTTTCTGAATTGCGTTCAAATGGCACCCTGTAGACCTGCTTCATCCTCAGATTATTTCTGCGCAAGACACGGTCCAGTGTTGATAAGCTTACCCTATCAATATTTGGAAATATCTCATTGTTTTCAATAATCTTGCTTTGTATTTGCCGTAATGTTATGGCGTTATTTTCTAAGACCATGTTCACGACTGCAGTTTCCTGTTCAGGAGACAGAACACGTTCCCGACCACCTTGTGTAGGTAATCTTTCAGTTCTGCCAAACAAATAGTAAAATACTGTAATACTGTGTAGGAATACAAAGTAGGAATACATTTCCCAAATATGTGAAAAATACTTTATTTTTATAGTCCTACAGAACAGTCCACAGACAATTCTGTACTACTGTACTCATTGAACACTGTATTGATTTGCAGTAATGCAATTTTCTATTGAGTATATTTCTTACCTATTCTCATTTCGGAAAGTCCGGATGATGGATGCTACAGTGTACCTGCTCAAATTTGGCTGTACCCTTTGCCCAGCCTCCCTCATTGTTAGACCATGGTTGACCACATGGTCAACCAAAGTGGCTCGAATCTCATTAGAGATTACGGTCCTTGGCCTTCCCCGTCCTCCTCGTCCTCCTCGTCCTCCCCGTCCTCCTCGTCCTCCTCGTCCTCCTCGTCCTCCTCGTCCTCCTCGTCCTCCTCGTCCTCCTCGTCCTCCTCGTCCTCCTCGTCCTCCTCCTCTCACTTCTCTGGCTCTGCGTCTGTTTCCATTGTTGGCATCCATTGCTCCAAAACAGAAGAGCTCACCTGTTGCCCTTTTATGCTAAAGCTCTGCTTGCTAATTGTAAAAATGTGTGACAGGTGTTTGCCCATGTGATGAGTGAGTGTGCATATTTGAATGGCAGTGTGTTCCTTGTGAAAACAAGAGATTTTTCTGCCTGAAAATGTGCCAAACGCAGAGAATTGTGTGTAGTGTTTTGAAAAAAGTGTGTTTTAGATCTGCAATGTGAGTGTAAAGCAGGAATTGTGCTTGTAGTTTAGCAGAATTGGTTCAGGGGGTGGGGGATGGGTTACATGTTGTGGTCATGGTTTTTAAATTACAATTTTTTTGTGTTAAAAAGAAAAAATAAATCCAACAGAAAACCCGACTACACTTTACTCTAATAAAACAGTGAGTTGATTTAGTGCCCTTTGACTCGCTGAACAACTTTTGAAGGTTACTGAAGCGTTGTTTGAAAGCATTTGCATACTGTACATGTTAAAAATCCATTCCTCTGAGACCTTTAATAAAGAGTCATAAATCACAACACAAGACATTTATGTGTCAGGGAGGAAGAGGAACTCCCATGAGCCCCTGCTGTATAATCACACGCACGCACACACATGCACACGCTGCTGAGCGGAGTCATGTCTCTTGTTTTCAGGAGAAAAACTGTTTCTAGAATAACTCCACCTCCATACACCCACAACCAAACCATCTGATGATAAACGCTTCTTACTGGCCTGAGCGTTACTGTACGCCTGACATCTGTTCACACGCAGGCACAAACTACAGTACACCAAAATACTGCATCTCACAATCTCATGTCTTCACTTATATCATTTCTGCTTTAAATGAAAAAGTAACTTCTGAAGGTTTTATTAGACCATAGGTTTTTATTATTTTCTTTGCAATAAAACAAGGGTTTACATTTTTATAGAATGCTGACATATTACAGACTAATTCCAGTAAATAATGTCATACATAATACAATTTATTCTTTTTAACCCTGCAGTCAAACTCGGACACCAACGGTAACCTGCGCAAGCGTGTTAACTCCAGCATTCAGTCCCAGCCCGAGGGCAAGAACGTCCAAAGAACCGAAGCGTCCGGCAAGAGCGGAGCGGCCTCATCCAAACCCACTCTGACCAGCCAATCATCTTCCACCTCGGAGGGTACCAGCAGCTTCTCCAGCCAATCACGTCTCAGCCCCAGTACCGCCAGCCAATCCAATGCAGCCGCTTTGTCCTCGACCTCCAAGACCACACCCCCGGCCCCGCCCTCTACGCCGACGGTTCCCGAAAAGGCTTCCCCCGTTACGGCTCCAGGCACTCTTCACCATCTCCTCGGGCCTAAATTAGAAAACATTAAAAAGAAGGAAGTCAAAGTCTCGCCGACCGCTCAGGCCACGCCTCCCGCCACCGGAGGAGCCAGCAAGATCGACGAGTACGCCCGGATTTTATTCCCGGTGTCCTTTGGGGTGTTCAACATGGTTTATTGGGTGGTTTACTTATCCAAAGACACCATGGAGGCCAAGAGAGGCCAACAATAACGCGCTTGTTTCTATTCTGTTTTTCTACAATGTTTTGATGAAGAAATGAAAGATCCCTCCAAGGATTAAACCAGCCCGGAAAAGAAAACAGTAATGTGGACAGACGTTGAGAAAGCGGCTCATGAGATTATTTGGGTAAAATAAAAGCCAGATTTTCTTTTCGTGACTGCCGAAAAGGACCGTACATGAGATGAAGCAAGAGGATATATGACAATAAGTGAAATAAATCATTAAACACGCAATCTCACAGGAATGAATCATAGATATATCAGTTGTCTGTTTGAATAGCCATATTTCTGCTCTGTCCTATTTCTCGCCGGACACACAGAAGCAGGGACGATTCTGTTGAGTACAGAAGATCAAAACCAGGGCCATTTAGTCTATTTTTCTATAGAGACACGACACCTTCTTCATTCACGAAGGATATGACGTCACCGGAAAAATGCTCTTTAGGTGTCGATGTGGAGAGAATCGACATTCAAATCAGTGTTTGACATAAACACATATGCATGTCTTTCATTTTTTAAGGAAACGTATAAGTTGTAAAAGCACAAGTTATGATTTTCTCTCTTTGTTTTTAAAGTTGAATGGCTTTTATGAGCGTTTTATTTTGCTTTCGTTAATTTTCATCTTATAGCTTATGCATTCTCTGCTGTTAAGAGGAAAGTGTGATAAAGGGGAGGATGTTTAAGTGCGCGTGGTCCCCAGAGACGGGCGTCGTGGCAACCGCACAGATGCTCCTAGAGTCAATGAGAACAGCAGGCGGGTTAAGGAGACATCTGGGGTTGGCTCGCAATGAAAACCTCCTCCAATCCTCATAGGTCTGTAAATTGAACCTTCGCATCGATTGGTTGAGGTGTTCAGTGTGTAATGAGTAACATGAGTAATATCACCAAAAAGAAGTGTTCACCCAAAAACAGATATTCGGTCATTGTTTACTCAAAGTCCAGAGCATAAATGTGAACGGTCTTCCATATGCAGTAATGGTGATGAATAATGATAGACGCTGTTAAGATTGCATGTGTGTATGTTGTGTAAGAATCAGAGCGAAGGAGAGTAAGTCTGAGTTCACATTTGACTGCTTTTTGGAAAGAAACTTTTCTTCGAGACTGTACATTACTTCTTTAAATCAGTTACATGAAAAGGTTGATTGGGCTAATTAAAACATGAAAAGTAAGACTGATTAGTCCTAACTAATTAAAGTGAGTCAAATTGTTAGCAGCTACGTTTATGCAACTGGACTTGGACACGGTTTACTCGATAGGATTCAAATGTAAAAGAGACGCTAGCAGCCTCAAGTCAAATCTGAACATGAGAGAGTGAATGATGACAGAATGTTAAGTTTGATGAATCTCCCCGTCAGCTCCTCTGTTGAGTGGAAGACACACAAAACTGCTCTGATTTAGAGAAATGAGGTCACACCCTTCTGATTTCATCATTCTGATTTCCATTTCACTACTCTGTTAAAATGTGACATAAACAGATGTATACACACACACACACACACACACAGCATATATATCACACATTTGGTTTGTTAATTAGATCTATATACAATGAATTAAATGATTACTTAGAAAATGTGTGTGTGTATTTTTAGACATGTTTGTGCACACACACTGTGTGCGTCAGGAGTGATGCAGATTCTTAATGATGGCTGATAATGAGGCAGCACAATTCATATATGAACCATTAACTTTGCTTTTCTTGCACCAGTCCGACTTTCTAACATGAAGATATAAATAATATCACATGAGGGAGTTCTTCAGCTTCATGTTTTTAGCAGTCGGAGACAAATATATAACAAATCAAGCAAAAATGAAAACATCTGCGGACACTATTTCGGTATGAGACATAAAATTGCAGGTTATTTTACGTTCTTATCTTACAGTAATATGTGTTGAAGTCAACTTTACGTAAGAACTATTCAATTAGTGTACCGGTCATTTTAACTCGCTGTTTATTTTTAAGAAGGGAAACTGAAAATGGATCTCATGACTTTGATGAGTTAATGTATGTTGCCAAGTCTCACCTTTTTTATGCAATGCAAAGTTTTTCAAAAAGGTTGCGTTAAATAATACAACTTTTTTTTTACTTTATTTATTTTTTGCCAAACAGTGTAGTGTGTAGAGACAGGGAATGATACAATAAGAGAGAGAGAGGGGTACAGGAGCCGGGCTTGTGGCACGCAGTTGACTGGACCACCGGTGCCGATGATTTGAAGAATTTTCAGTCATTTTGTTTTGATCTTGTGTTAAATAAATAAATATAAGGACAACACAAGGTGGAGTTAAAAAACACAAAATGTGATGTGTTACAGTAAGAACAGATTGTGTTGTTTTAGAGTGTAAAACACTACAGCACGTGTTCTCATTACATGCTGTGTATTGTGTTTGTGTACGCGTGTGGTGTGTGTGTGTGTGTGTGTGTGTGTGTGAGTGTGTGTGAGTGCGAGGTGTGTGTGTGTGTGTGTGAGTGCGAGGTGTGTGTGTGTGTTTGTGTGTGTGTGTTTGTGTGTGTTTGTGTGTGTGCGTGCGTGCGTGTGTGTGTGCGTGCGTGTGTTTGTGTGTCTGCGTGCGTGCGATCACAATGTCTGTTTTCCCTCGGAAACTCATTCTAGGGTGAAATTGATTTTGTACCTTCGTCCTCTGTCAAACACACACAAACACTTCTTGTTAAACGGACACTTAAATGCGTTTGTGCTGTTTGTTGTTCTCTCTCACTGATGGTTTGGCAGGTGAAAAGGCCAATTTGTAGTGACAAATATGTAACACGGCGTTCTTACCTCTCTAGTCGAGTCTGTGTCAGCTGTAGATCAGATATAAACTTCTGCAGGAGTTCATTCTCTGTGTTTTCAGAGGTCTGTATCTTGGGTGGAAGATGTTGTTCATGACTCTTAACACATTCTTCCTGCCGGCCGTTTGCCTGAACTCATCTGTGGCCCAATGCAGCTTATCATTCAAACACAGAGGGCACGAATCCACCGGTGAGCCAAACTTCAGCATTAAACACTCTACCAGAGCCCAGAAACACATCAATATACCCCTGAGAAAAGCACAGTCTTAAAAATGAACATTTGCATTTTTATTTCAACCTTTCTTTTGCCCTATCTCAGGTTGCTGAGTTAGCTGTGTGGATCTTTGGAGATTAAAAATGCTGTTTTTGCATTTGACTTTTGAGTCACTACACTCTTAAACATCTTAGATGCCATAGATCAACCTTTTGGTTTCATAAAGAACCTTTAACATCTGAAGAGTCTGTCTGTTTCACAAAATGTTCTTTGTGAATTAAAAAGTAAGTAAGAGATGTTTTTGGAAGAACCTTTGACTTGAATGGTTCTTTGTGGAACCAAAAATGCTTCTTCTATGGCATCGCCGTGAAGAACCGTTCAAGCACCTTTATTTTGAAGAGTGTAGAAAATACATTTTTAAACTCATTGGCGAAATTAAAAATTGAACTTCGCAAAAAGACAACAATATGGAGCCCCTTTAGGGACACGGTGGTGGAAAGAGGACAGGGTGAGCATTTTTTAAAGCTTTTGCATTATCTGGCAAAACGTTGGCGTTCCACCGAGAAACATTGAGTTCTCTCGCAAAAAGTTCTACAAATTCAGACAAACACTTCATGTTTACAGTTTTTTACAGACGCTAGGACACATTTGTCAAAACTTAGGTCACTTTTGCAAAACTATTCACACAGTTAAAGAGTTTTAAAACTCTTTAAACAGGACACATCTCTGTTTAAAATTCACTGCAATATATGTTACTGGAATGAATCAGACATGATGCTGTAGTCGTCAATATTTTATGTCGTTTATTTATTTTTATTTTTATTTTGGAGTAATTCCAAAATACAAGTATTTGTATACACACCATCGACTGATACAGATACTATAGTACAGTAATGCTAATCTACTCGGTCTTCTCCATTTGGCCACAGGTTCTCATCCACATCACATCTTCTGTCATCTAGCGCAATACACCTAGGAAAGAATCTTCTGGCATGCCTGATCCATCCCTGGCCATCTTCTTCCTCTTTCAGCCACTTGTCTATTTCTGGCTGGGTCCATGTTTACATCACAATACAAAACTATTCAGCAGTTTCTCCTTTTGTAATGAAATTGAAAGAGTAACACCTGTGTAGATGTTCATCTACAATGAGAATCAGCTGTGGTTGGTCCAAATGTTTTTACAGTTTTTTACGATTGCTAAACGCCTGTGAGCACAACTGCAGCTACATGTGTAAAACTCTAACTACAGTCTGCACTAGCAACAGTCACCTGAGCTAAACTGTTCACATCACCTGCACAACTCATTCAAAGCAACACAACTCTTAACACACGGCTCAAAACAGGCTCAGTGCAGCCAAACACAATCCACAACCCTCACTGAGATAACACACACTGTCACTCACAACACTCTGAGAGGAAAAACACCAATACACAAAATACTTCTGTTGGGGCCGGCCTTTTGGTCCTGTTGTAAAAATATATTTTACAGTCAAGCGTACTGTAGTATATATCTGTGTAAATATTCTATAATTGCAATACAAAATAAATTCCTGTAATGTTTTCATTTACTGTAAGGATGTGACTCTCAGCTGTTTGTATGATGGAAAATTCACATTACAGATGCCACCATGGATCTTTGCAGATTGTGTTGCACCCTCAACCCTTCCTCTCTCAATGAGAGATCATGATTCACCACAGGGTCTATAAGTGAAGCCCTTATTTCATCTGAAATAACAGATCTGTGTCTTCTGTGTCTCTCCCTGCCACTCTTCTCCCTCCACCAACCCGTCTTCCTCGTTCCATTTCCAAAAATTAGTCTTTCTGAGCTCAACCTTATATATATATATATATATATATTGAAATCTAAATATATATATATATATATTTGTGTTCACTAACAAGTCTAAAACAAGACACCTGCTTAGCCTTTCAGCTGAAATTGCAACCAGCAGTGTTTGAAAGGCACAAGGCTGAAATCTATTCTGTTTTGAATGTGTGCTTCACAGTTTTGACAGCAGTGTGTTAGCATTTGAACAAAGTGCTGTAAATCCACAGTGTTGTGCAGGTTGTGGGATAAGTGTGTAGAGTTTTGAAAACTGTGTTCAAGCAATGAAAACCGAACTAGAGTTTGGTCCACATGAACTGCTGCTGTGCAGACTGTAGTTAGAGTTTTACACATGTGACTCTAGTTGTGCTCGCTGTCGTTTAGCAATCCAAAAAAACTGTATAACATTTACAGTCATTTTAAGATTTTACAGTTTTTTACGATTGCTAAACGCCTGTGAGCACAACTGCAGCTACATGTGCAAAACTCTAACTACAGTCTGCACTACCAACAGTCAGCGGAGCTAAACTGTTCAGATCACCTGCAAAACTCATTCAAAGCAACACAACTCTTAACACACGGCTCAGTGCAGCCAAACACAATGCACAACCCTCACTGAGATAAAACACACTGTCACTCACAACACACTGAGAGGAAAAACACTCACATCAAACACCAATACAGAAAATACTAACTTTTCATCTTTACAGTTTCAATAATTTCAGTGACTTCATACAAAGTCATATTTCTCCTCTTCCTCCTGTTGGGGTCAGCTTTTGGGTCCTGTTGTAAAAATATATTTTACAGTCAAACTTACTGTCATATATATATCTGTGTAAATATTCTATACTGTAATTGCAATAGAAAATAAATTCCTGTAATGTTTTCATTTACTGTAAGGATGTAACTCTCAGCTGTTTGTAGGATGGAAAATCCGACTTACAGATGCCACTGTGGATCTTTGCAGATTGTGTTGCACCCTCAACCCTTCCTCTCTCAATGAGAGACCATGATCCACCACAGGGTCTATAAGTGAAGCCCTTATTTCATCTGAAATAACAGATCTGTGTCTTCTGTGTCTTCCTCCACGCATCCGCCCTCTCCCTGCCACCCTTCTCCCTCCACGAACCCGTCTTCCTCGTTCCATTTCCAGAATTAGTCTTTCTGAGCTCATATATATATATATATATATATGTCTGTGTGTTCACTCACAAATCTAAAACAAGACACCTGCTTAGCCTTTCAGCTGAAATTGCAACCAGCAGTGAATGAAAGGCACAAGGCTGAAATCTATTCTGTTTTGAATGTGTGGTTCACAGTTTTGACAGCAGTGTGTTAGCATTTGAACAAAGTGCTGTAAATCCACAGTGTTGTGCAGGTTGTGGTTAAAGTTGTGGGATAAGTGTGTAGAGTTTTGAAAACTGTGTTCAAGCAATGAAAAACGAACTAGAGTTTGGTCCACATGAACTGCTGCTGTGCAGACTGTAGTTAGAGTTTTGCACATGTGACTCCAGATGTGCTCGCTGTCGTTTAGCAATCGTAAAAAACTGTAAATATATTTCATTCAAATATTACTGTAGAAATGTAGCAAATTTCTGTCTTGTTCAGTTTTGTATTATGTTATTGTTTTGAACATAAGTTTAACAGTTTTGAAAACGGTATGTAAGCATGTGAAATTTGGCCTGTACGTACAAAGAGTTTTGGCAGCTGTTGTGTCTGAGTGAGAAAATAATTCATGAAGTTTGAGAGATGTAGTCATTGAAGGCATTTTGTGTCAAAGCAACGATAATTGATCCTCGGTTTATCCCACATAGACTTCTGTTGTGCTCACTGTGTGAAGAGTTTTGCAAAAGTCACCTAAGTTTTGAGAAATGTGTCCTAATGTCTGTAAAAAACTGTAATGAAGTGACTCGTGAGCTAAACGTTTTTATAACACAAATGAGACCTCTCTCTCATCTAACGTAAACAATAAGCAAAAACTTCATTTATCACAAACCGAGCCTTGAATTGATCTAAAAAACAAAACAACGGTTCACTGTAACGTTCGTTATTTCTATTCCACATTTTCATTAAACATGAGATTTCACTATTCATTATACAGGATGATTTTGGGTTTTTGAATCAGCTTATAAGCTGTAACATATTGTATAAATACTATAAAGTATTCAACTTAATATTACTTGCTCTGCATGACTGAAATTATATTATAAATTTCATTCTCTCGAAATAAAAAAATACATTAGATTTTGGTTTGAAATATTTTCAAGTTATAGGTTATTTTCTGACCCCTTTAACACTTTATTTACTTTAGTTCCTCTTGGATGTTTTAGTTTTAGGAGCGAATGCAGAACACATATTAAAATGAATGTTCTGCAGGCTTCAAACTTTTTAACTTCGTTTAGTTTCTTCGTCTTTCTACAATTTGTAAATCATATCATGACAAACGGTTTCTTAACGGCACACGAATCATTTCTTCGTCAATCTTTCTTGAACGTGGAGTGGTGAGAAATGATTTATATTGGTTTCAGCAGAGCGGATGAGAGTGTCCCGGGGCCGGTAGCTGTCTTCACAGATAAACTAGTGCGTGAGATGGTGTTTATCATACCCTACAGACTTTATCATGTTGCCGGTGAGTAGAACAAATATACATAATCTGCTTTGGATGGAATTACAAAAAAAGAAAGAAGAAGTTTAAATGAATTACACATTACGGTCCAGGAGAAGAAAACAAACACGGATGAACTGCTGTCCTTTGGATTCATTTGTAAAACTATATTCTTATTTTTAACAGTATCTGAACGTCTTTGCTTTTTAAAATGAAGGAAAAATACAATCAGTACTGTGTATATTTCTATTCTCCATTCACTGCCCAATAAAGAAAAGTATTTCAGAGCAGGTGCCTGAGGTTTCGATGATGTCAGCAGCGTTCATGATCCAATGAGGAAAAAGTATAATTTACAATTCAACCAAAGTGTGTGCCTTTAAACGGCCTCGTCTTTCTCCTCTCCTCTCCGTTTCCAAAGTTTTAATGATACGTAACTCCATTAGGTCTCCTAAAATATAAAAGAGCAATAACTCTTTTCCTCTGGGGGTTATGACGGGAAGAGAAGATGTACATTTGACAGATTAGAGTTGATGTTTAGAGGTCAAGCAGCGAAAGACAAAATCAAAACCCCTCTTCACCTCCGCAGGCATCACTCAAACAATCAGCATCCATCATCATTCCTGAAGAACATTTATCACATGTTCTCATGCAAATCTGCCCTCTTTATTACAGTCAGCCTCTCTCCAAAAATAACCACGGCTGCCATGGCAACAGCTGCTTGAAAGTAACCACAGTAGATAGCTTTTATTGTGACGGATTTTAATGGCCAGTTTGCGGGAGGCAATTTTAAGACAAGCAATTATATTCTGATAATAAGATTTGGACCCGACGTTACTGGTAGTTTAACCCAGCTGGGACAAAAACATAGAAAAGCATCAAAGAAATTCTACTTTACTGGATTACAGTAAATGGGAATTGAATTGGCTTTAATGGAAACTATTACTGGCAGATGGTAACCAACAGAACGCCATTAAATCCCACTGGAATAATAGCCAAACCACACTTCATAAAGGAAGGAGTTGTTTTAATGGTAGTTGTAACCGTTAGAATGAAGATTGTTTTTCCAGCAGGGAATCCAACATCTGCTTCAATTCTTCAGTTTTTCATGAGTTTGATGGCAGTGTCTCGGCCTCATTGCATTCCTATTACTCGTGCATTAAAGTGAGACCTCTGTTGGTGAAAGTTGACACAACAACTACTTTACGGTGACTGTACAAATATTCACATACTGTAAAAAACAACTTGTTATTCAGTGCTTTTTGTGAACCGTAAACTAAAGTGACACAAACTTGATGTGTCAACAATGTAGTACGTCATTTTCGGTGCACTCCTTTAAATAACTGATATCTTAAGAACCTTTCCACAATTACTAACCATGAAAAATAAGATTTACAGTGAAAATTAATAATCTAACTATGGAGATTATTGATTGAGCACAGAATTAGTGCTCAGGATTTAAAGCGGAGGGTCTTGTGTCACACCGAAGGGGTTTATTTCATGAAAACATATGGTACATGGTACATTATCGCGCTTATTACTAATTTAGTTCTTACTAGTAGCGATTCGAGTGGAGAGCTTTATAATTGTAAATGTTAGTAAGAATCGACTTTACTGGTAAAATTTATTTTAGAGAACTCTCTAATCATAATTATTGCTAGTTAAAATTAAATTAGAGATCTCAATATTTTAAATTCTAACTAGTGAGAAATGCATTAGAGAGCTCTGTAATTTAAAGTGAATGGAAGTCAATGGAGATGTATGACTAGTAATAATTGAATTACAGAGCTCTCTTATTGTTATTCTTACTGGTAAAAATCTAATTCAACAGCTCTCTAATCGTTATTGTCACTAGTAAAATTTTTGTTACAGAGCTCTTTAATTTAATTCTTAGTAGTAAAAATGCAATTACGATGAGTAACGCTGGGGACAATTTAAGCTAATTCGGCTTGCCATATTGATGTCATACACCGATAGTTTTATGAGACGATTGCGCTCTCGGCTCTTGGTGGATTGTGGGATTGATGACGCCGCTGCCGTCGAAACAGTGTGGTACAATAATTGAGCCTGTGAAGCGAATCCAGTTATTTGCACACTCACACTTGATAGAAAGCTATTATATCGACTCCACCCCTCCCTTCCCAAACACTACTGCGTCCCAAATGTCCTACTTCCATACTATATAGCAGGCGAAAATGGGGATTGACTCATGAATAGTGCATCTGAAACCTCAGTATGCAAAAGACAGTAGGCGAGAAATATCCGGATGGTATTACACCGAGATTCACAATCTCACGTATCCCATAATGCCACGGGAGCTGAGTCAAAAACGGTAAAATTCCAAAAGTAAATCAAATAAATATAGTGGAAAACTTTCTGTTTTGAATGTAAGTGCCAATAAATTAATTTCTCGTAACTTAACGATGTTTTCATCAACGCTCACGTGTAGGTCGTTGTTAATACGTCACAGGTCAAAGAGCATACGGGTCACATGACCAAAAACACGGCGGATGCTGTAGGTCTGAAATCTTTTCATACTACTCCCACTCATACTATATAGAACGTACTGTTTAACGGCCGATAGGTACTTATTCAAATTCAGTACGTACCGTCACAGTATGCCATTTCGAACGCAGCATACGACGGCTGACAGAAGATGGCGAATTACATGTAAGGGGACCCGCGGTGTATGTAGATACAAATAGGTCATTCTAAGGTAATAAAAACATACCGCTTCATTGTTCAAGCCCTTTATACACCTCTGAAGACACAGCTTTGTACATTATATTGCGTTTCTATCAATAGATCATCCCAACAATTACACACTGGACCTTTAATTGTATGTTTTAATCGTTAACAGTGGAGTGATGGTAATGAGAATTGTATCGTTTTCTTTCAACAAAAATGTAAAAGTGAAATTGTTTCATTAATTCGTTTACACACATCTACCGAGACATTGGACTGTCAGGAATGGCTGTATGTCCTGTGTTTATAGATGCCAAGGGTGTGTGGGATACAGCTGTGAAAGTTATTTTTGCACTGAAATGCTCTTGGTTTGGGCATCTGAAGGTGGGCGTCTGCCTCTGTTAGATCATATGCTGAGCTGTCGCGAGTGGGCGCAGGTTGGCTGCACTTCACATTGTGCATGAATCTCAACTCACTTACGGTAATTATGTTCTGTGCTGGAAACGTTTGCCGTGCCTTCTCGCAAAAGTGCACAAGTTCTCATATTTTCACACAATCTGCCCCCACATGCACATTTAACCCCCCTCACTTACACACACACAACAGACAGCTCATATATTTTCCTTCATACTTATTTAGATGAATTGCATTTGTTTGCTTTTTCTGATACAGATTTATCAGTAATGTACGACCTACAGACAACTGATTCATGATTTGCGTAATGTTTCATTTTTGTTATGTGATGGTGTGTATTTTGTGATGCAACATGTAAAAAGCGGACATTCATAGCGAGTCCATAGTAACCGTTTCCCTGGTAACCACTTTAAAGTGAATTAGCAATTGAAAGTGTTGAGAAACCCCCAATGTTGCAGAGGCGTTGAGCAGCGAGAAACATGTGCCTTTATTAGCAAACAAAAGACATTTTGTTGTGTATTTCTGACTCGTAAGCTCTCATTATTGCAGGAGCAGCAATTATTACATTTACAGTTTGGAACAACTTTTCATTAATGATTTCATTTCATAAACACCTGACGCTACTCTGTTCAGATGTGGCCTTGCTTGTGATCTTCTGCTGATCACCGCACATGATGCTTTTGTCCCGTCTTTAATGTCATGTCTTGTGCTTTTACTGCTTTAAAAGTTCTCTCCTAGGGTTCAGTTTTCTCATTTCTTTCTTAATTGAATTCATTCAGTTAATTCAGTTTGATTAAACAGTCACAGATCATCTATTCAGTTTTCATCAATGTACAGAAAGTTCAAGTTAACATTGAATGTTGTCAGGGCTTTAACTAAATAACAAATGTTATTAAAAATTGTTCACGTTTGTTATTAGAAATTCAGTTCTTTTATACATTTTTTTGTAAATATTTTGACACTGTAGTAAACATTAACCCAGTGTTAGGTTTTGTATTGAATTGTGGATTTAGTTTATTGTTTCGCATCAGAAGAACATCAAACACACAGTTTTGCTTGTATGACTTCAGAATTTTAGTATTCACCTACATTTACATTTATGTATTTGGCAGACGCTTTTATCCAAAGCAACTTACGTTGCATTATACATTTGTTTTTGAGATCGTGCAATCCCTGGGATCAAACCCACGACCTTGGCGTTCCTAGCACCACGTTCTGACCACTGAGCAGCAGGAAAGCTATCTTTACGATGATGTAATATGTTATCTTATGGTGAGATTATGGATGAGTTATTCTCTGTCTCTCTTTCTGGTCCTTTGCCACGTTACTGGCTGAAGGATGCCGTTACCCAGGCAACAGAGATGGAAACAGCAGCATCAGTACCAGAGATCAGCTGATTGCCATGCTGTTCACATGAGCGTGTGATGAGAGGACACACTCCAGCTTTCACAAGATGATGAATACACTTCTGCTGACACGCTGAAAACCTTACAATGGTACACTTCATTTTTTCATCTAAAACCCTTTCTCTTTGTTTATTATAGTTTATAATCGGGAACGTCATTTACTTACTGTGATCAATCTTCTGGGAAAAAAATGACTTCTGAGAATCCTGACGTTTCTCTGGGTTGTGTTTGCCAGGGGTCGGCAGGGTATTTGCTGACTAGCTCATGTCAAAAGAAACCAGCCTCAAGTCTTTATGGTATTCCAGTTCTTTAATGTGGCAGACCAGAGCCGGACAGTAACGGAGTACATTTACTCGAGTACAGTACTTAAGTACAATTTTGAGGGATCTGTACTTTACTTGAATATAATTTTTGGGGAGTACTCATGACTTTACTCAAGTACATTTGAGAGGCAAATATTGTACTCTTTACTCCGCTACATTTCTATCCATAACCGTAAGTACCCGTTACTTCTAAAAAGGAAAAAGAAAAATCTCGGAAACCACCAATTTGTTTTTTCCCTCTCAAACGTGATTGGATTGTGCAGGCGCCACTTATTGGGCGAGCCTATCAGCAAGAATCACCCAGACCTCAGAGCTCTATCATTTGCTGTACACAGCTGTCAATCATCTCACGTCTGCATGACACGTCCTGTGTACACTTCCTCATTCAGGACATCCGCGATGAAGCTAAAGTGACATTTCTTCACCAAAACAAGAAGCTAATAAATGCACGATTGAAGAATATGTGTTTTGTGTGTATTTTCATGCGATTTGGGGGTATTTTTATATGAATAAAGAATAAAGGTAAGGGAAGAGTAGCCTATAGCGTCATATAAAATGCTAAATATAACATGAAATGAACTTGAAAACATCGCGACCGGTCAGCTGATTTTCTTTAATCATTATTATTTTCTCTTCTTTGCTCTATGCTGCGTGTATAACACGGTCAGGTTCAGAGGTGTGTCAGAACATTGCTATATCGCCTTCTTTGCTGTTTTAGGTTTATTGATTTCAGGGGCGGCGTTTGTGTATGGCCCTAGCGTTCAGAAAACATTGTTGAAACAAAGTACGTGTGCATAATGAGACTCATTAAAGATAATTAAACTACTTTACACTGATGTGTACATGTAGCATAGGCGTCGGAAGCATGTGTATTTGAGAATGTATAAACACCGTTAAGTCACATAGCGTCAATGACGTATAGTCGGTAAGACCGAAGATATGTAGTTTTGACGTGACATCATCGTAATGTTGGTTCGAAGCTCTTTTTGGCTAAACTCGTTTGTCTGCATTTCCACATTTAAGATCATATACAGGCATTTATTTTCAATAAAACAAAGAAACTGTCTACAAAATGCCTAACAGTGGTTTTGGAATCAAGTGTGAGGTTATGGGTAGTGGGGATGGTCTTTATTTTCCCAATTAGTTGGCATCCATTTAATAATTTTAATAAATCGAATAATTTACACTATTGTTATTGTATTTCATTCATAATGTACAACGCTATATGTGAAAAATTAAAAAAATATATTGTACGGAAAGACTTTGTAGTGCAGTCGCAGTTTAGGCTATTATGTATTTTGCGATTTGCCACTAGCTATGCCAGGATTAGCTTAAAAATGAAAAGAATCAAGGCTTAACAACCCTGCGACAAGGTAAGACATGTTTTATATTTAATCTTGTTTGCTGAATCTGATCAATGGTTGGTTTATATTTTAGTCTCATAGTCGATTAACGTAGTCGTTGGTGGTGGTTATGACAACATCTGGCTGGGTTATTTTTTACTACTTTAAGTTTTGTGGTTACATATATGTGGTATCATTTGGTTTCATTGTGGTTCGTTTTTGTATGGTCTGAGGAAATTTCGCCATACCCTAGGTTTTGATGAAACGCCACTACTGATTGATGAAGAAACAGAGAAACTCACATGTACACACAATTGTTAGCTGAATTGTATTTTCTAATATTACTCATTAATGTAAGCCGAGTATTTGCTTTGATGTTCTTGAGTATGCGGTGTGTTGTTTAAAACTGTTCGGTTCAAATGTGGGTGCAAAAAATCCATTAAAACTCTAGCAGAGGTGAAAAGAATAAAGCATGGTAAAAAGATTAAAATTACTTTATTTTACTTTAAATTCCTTTAACATTCTCCAAGGTATTAACATTAACATTTTTCATAACTCCATGTAGGACGTTTCTGTACATAAATGTAAGCACTGTGGCAGTAGTAATGCAATATTTAGAAAATGTACTTTTATCTTGATACTCAAGTACTTTTAAAAACATGTACTTCAGTACTTTTACTTAAGTACACATCTGACTGTAGTACTTTTACTTGTACTTGAGTAAAATTTAGCAAGGGGTATCTGTACTTTTACTCAAGTAACGAACCTGTGTACTCTGTCCGCCTCTGCTCAGGACGTCTGCTGTGGAACAACTTAAATGCTGATTTCAATTTTTGCTTTTTTTTTTTTGTGGGGGTTTGGTTTTTAAACAGCTGGTCTCACTGTCAATGAATGTAATTGCATAAATCTAAGCCTTTCATAGCTAATTGATCATTTCATGTTCAGTGTTTGTGGATTGACATCCGTGCAGTGAAGCGGGACGGGTAAACGCTTCACACATGTTTGTTTTTTAAATAGCTAAGAATCTGAGTCATCTTCCACACTGCAAATCAAAAGCAGAATACGGGTAAGTTTATTTTGTATAATATTTTGAACAGTATTATAAGACAATTAGCATATTTAAACAATGTCATATCAACACAAGCATCCTCATGACTGTAATATATAATAATACTGTGATGAACAATGACATTGAAAAAGTGTGTGTGTGTGTGTGTGTGTGTGTGCGTGCGTGTGGGGTGTGTGTGTGTGTGTGTGTGTGTGTGTGTGTGTGTGTGTGTGTGTGTGTGTGTGTGTGTGTGTGTGTGTGTGTGCGTGTGCAGGCGTGCGTGTGTGTGTGTGTGTGTGTGTGTGTGTGTGTGTGTGTGTGTGTGTGTGAAGTGAACGATCTGTGGTTAATCTGAGCCTCTATATAAGACTCTTACTCTTTCTTTTCTCTTGTTTTGATCTCTGTTTCTCCCTCTAGATTGAATAATACATTTAATGTTGATGTGTTTCAATTATTGTGTCCTTGCATATGCCAAACTCTTTATGTATTTCAAGGACACCACACCGCCGCTTCAACTTTTGATTTTGTTGTGTAGTGTTCGACACAATGCAGAATGTTTAAAACATTCTGAAACAGGATAAATAATAACTATGCTTTCTAGTAAAGATGTTTGTTGCTATAGAATTTCACTTCTATATTCAAGTGAACTTTACCTCATTACAGCAACAAACCTTTTGGCCTGAGAAGTGTTTTTATGCACGCAGCATTGAAAATCTGAATTTGGAAGCATTAGATGAGGCAGAAAGCAATAAAAGAGTTCTTCCATTAGCCCTGCGATTCTGCTGATAAGAGGCGCAGTGCTCAGAGAGAAACCACAGAATGCAATTTGTGAGAATATTACGACGAGCTCGCAGAAGTGAAAAAAAGGTATTTATAGGCTGTAAAGATTGTGTTTGGACGCCCACATGTTCCTCACGGGGAGATGAAGCATGTGTGTGTTATGATTCTTTCTATGTTCTCATCAGAAGGTCTCTGATGGGATTGAGCTGAAATATAAACACACAGCCTTCATCTGCTGCCATACATATATATGTGTGTTCCACAGAAAAACATCCAATGGGTTAAGAACTACATATCAGTGAGTAAATGACTAAAAATGAGATGATATTTTAGCGTGAAGTGTTTCTAAAAAAAGCATATTGAATGTGTGAATCTCAGATTGTTCATTAGCTTGATAACCTCGTGACTCATTTCAGATTTAATGAAACGTGTCAAGAGGTGTTTCAGAGGTACAAATCTAAATAAAGTCTTTTATTAAACAGCAGTGTAACTTCAAACCACCTCATTAATTCCAATTAAAACTTCTCAGCTGTGTTCCGGATGCCATTATCTCAATGAGAATGTCTGCAAGTGTGCGTCCGGTCAGCGAGGGTCTCTGCTGGAATCCGTCTGCCGGCCCTCTGTGCCAACGGTGACATGTGTGCAACCGCGTGACGCTGAACACCTGAGAGCCCGTGCCAGATCTGAACAAACGGCCTCATTCTAAAGAAACAGATTGTGTTCATGTCCACACGCTTGAAAGAGCAGAGGAGTGTGCTTGATAGGGAACTGTGTGATCAGCGTGAGAGAGAGTGAGAGAGAGAGAGAGAGAGAGAGAGAGAGAGAGAGAGAGAGAGAGAGAGAGAGAGAGAGAGAGAGAGAGAGAGAGAGACAGTTCTGAGAGTTTTATTTTGCATCTTTGAATGACTGACACTGAAGCGGCGAAGCAACACATAATTTGAGAAACGTTCTCTTTAATCGAGTACATCTATCCACACATTATCACAAACAGTTCTTTCAGAAAGGACGTCACAGATCATGTTTTGTTTGCTGTAGTTTCATCTGGAAATGTTTTTCAGGTCAGATGAATTCCGTCCCACTAACAGCCTCAGTTAGGCGCCATCATCGCCCCGCGGCCTTATGGGACACGTTACCTATGGAACTCGACCGCGGGCGTCATGACACTATATTGGTGTGATTATGAGTGCTGAATAAACACTGACACTCGAGGAACCCAAAGACGGTAATAACAGCATCACGCAGGTCATTACAGTTAAGTGAGCCATTTTCTCAACATCGTGGTGGTCGAGCTGAGATGAAATTTCCTCGTGTTGTCTCTTGGCTGTTCTTGGAGGGAGCTGCTGTTGAATTGAACAAGCAAGTTGCCTTTTTACTGCTTATGTTCAAAATAGTCAACTACACATGCAGTGTACACTACACATCTTGCACAATGCACCCTGTGCCTTTAGTGAGCATAATACTGTATCCCACAATTCATTGTGCTCCTCTAATGCCTGTTCTTTTATATCCATCTACGCTGACAAAAATAACTTGTAGAATGTACTGTAGAAATATTCCTGCAAATTGTTACAAGGATTTTATAAAGTAAAATGTCCTGCCATAATTCAAGTAAAGTAAATTCTACTTATGAAATACAGTTAGTATTACTTAAAGGAAACAAATTTAAAAAACGATTACGTAGAACAAAATCAGATATCTGAGGTTCACTTACTTTCATATTGAAATCTACTGTTTTCTACATCATAGACGGTCAGTGAGAAGACTGTACTGGCATTAGCACAGTTACTGCTTAATAAGTTTAATAAATCCATATCTCACATCATCTTCCTTTTATTGAAAAACACTTAAAATGACATATAATCTTGAAAATGAATCTCCTAATGGAGTCAGATGCAAAGCATGCTGGGAACTACTGATCAACTGCCAAAGTAGTTATAACTACAAAACTGATTTATGCAATCTCAACACAAAACAAATAAGTAAACAAATTGAATTTAATTTAATATGGTATAAAAAATGCATGGTGGAAGCGCCAGGATGTATATAAATTCTAAAAATGCACATAAAAACCATATGCACTCAGTTGGGTGCATCATTTGTTATTGGACATGAAGATATGTGCGTAAACTATGCTGTCAACCCATAAACTGAATATTCTATACCTTTATATGTCATAATCTTTTGGGGGGAAACGGCTATTCAATAATGCATACATTTTTACTTGAGGCTGTACAGAGTATTTCATTCTGAACACACACGCATACACGATGAGTGCTCTATATTTGTAGAATGCTAGCAAACTGTTCCCTGCATACTTTGCAGTATGCACTAAATCCCATCTGCTAGTAATTACAATAACACGCTGTCAAAAAATGAAATTGAAGAAATGTTTTCTTGTTTCCCAGTGCAAGTGTCTAAAGACCTTGAGAAGCAGAATAACTTCAGATGTTGTTCTTCTTAAAAATGTTTTAAATGATGTGAGTTTCTGCCAGTGGGGTAAGAAAATAAACTTCTGTGAAGTATACTGAATGATGTATTTTGCTAGATATTTCCATTACTAGATTTTTTGCTTGTTTTAAGCATAATCTCACTTTATTAAAAACAAAAACACTTTAAACCGAATGTCAGCTTTATTCTTGAGTAAATATATCTACATTAAAAGGTTTTTATACATTTATGCTGGAAAAACAAGGCAAAAATAGTAAGAAAGCTCTTAGATTTCAGTTTTCCTGGTGTGTTATGAAAGTATGCAAGTATGCAGGACATTTTTGTCATGTGACCTCTATCGACCTGCTATGGTCTTCACAATTTAAATTGTTGTTTTGTATTTTTAATCCAACTTGTCTGAAGTGGCAATCCAAAATAAAAGTCTTTCAGCAGTTTGAGCTCATTTTATCGTAAGAGTATGATTTGCCTTCAACAAAAGCCACTGTTATTTAAGATGCTCAAAATATTCCAGAGAAGAAAGTATATATTTCCATTGGTGACCATGCACTGACATTCAGCTTTACGTCGTCATTTGTCTCCATGTGACCGCGGGCCAAACACGGCTGCGTTTCTCCTTTAAATATTCATGCAGATTCTGGAGAGCTGTTACAGATTCCTCATCTGGACTGGATCAATGATGAAGATGGGCTTCTAAATAAATAGCTTTTAAGGAAACTTGCCCATTCGCTGGTCTAGTGTGGGCAGACATGCTCGATTAGTCCCCGAGCGTCATTGAATACCACTGTTTTGCAATTCAATTACAGAACATCCTCAGTGGCGTACAGTGAGATTCAGTTTGGAAGTGGCAGTTCAATTTCTGTCTTCTGTTTTTGATTTAAGATGAATGATCTCATTGTGTCTGACGCATTACGCGCATGCCGCCCCATCATCAATAAATCTTCTGAGGAATAGACAGGCCATAGAACATTATCGTAACGTTTATTAGAGATTTCTTGGATTAAGATAAAGGTTTGCGTCCACTTAATGGTGGTGTGATTGTGGGCGCGCACAAACACATGCACCCGTGTTTTGGTGAAACCTCCTGCTACTCCTATCACAGATGGACATCAAATATTCTCGGGAGAGCTTTGATAAAAGATGTTTCATGTTGAAATCTGAGGCATTAATAATGCAGAACTAAAAGACCCAATCTTAGACTGGAGAAGTGCCGTCCGTTCCCAACACAATTCTAAATCTTGTTTTGTAATGTTGTAAACTCGGATTAACAAAATCCTGTGTTGTTCACCCGTTGTTCAGTTTATCCTGCGCTTGTCATTTCTCTGAAATGTCAGGTTTAAAGACATCACACGGTGCATTTGTAAACAACCTTATTAGCATATTTCACAAGGTGAATTTCATTGATTGGGTCTCGTCTCCACTAAAGTGCTGTCGCTGTGTGACATGTTTGTGTGAAATGCAGCTTTGGAACGACGTGATGGTGGGTTTCATATTTACATTAGCAAATGATTTTATCCTAAGCGACTATCCTAAATTCATTTATACTCGGGTTTAAAAAGACATTTACCCGGGGTTAACCTAACCCAAGCCTATAGTGGCAAAGCTCAATAGTGTCAATATTTCACAGGACTCACATAACTTCACTGCCATCATCTGTGTCCATCCTGAACAATAAATAAATAGAATACACTATCACACACAACACTATTATACAGTTTTTGTGGATGCTACCCTAATATAACTGCCTTTAGGACCCAGTTCTCTGCGCGGTGTTTTGCTTTGTAGTTATCCCCTTTTCTTTCTTTCAAGAGAAAAAAACATCCAGTGAGCAGTATGAGGTTGAGTAAGGAGGACTGAAGATCACAGCGGATCAGGTGCGGTAGTTAAAGAGAGGGAGAAGGGGGCGCGCACTGGAGAGGATCTGGGGACCCCCGCAAACTGATGCGCGCATCTCATATAATAATACATTATCATCTATCCACGATGGGAATTTATTAAAGCTCGTTCACGATCCACGTGCGCGCTCTTCAATCACGTTCGTGAACGCGTCCAGCGTCTGGGAATAAACTTTCAGCGTTTTATCTGAGACGCTTCCGTTCACATAGAGGTCTGGTGTATTACAGGTGGGTGTTCTCTCTGTTAAGCACGGCATCATTGTGTGTTTGTTTAAATGCTCGTGTGTGTAAATGGTCACTGATGCGCATCGTCTGTGCCACATTTATACATTGAAGATTTCACCAGGACGCGTTTAAGCCACATAATGTGGTTTTAATAAGAGCGCGAGCGCATCGTATTGATGTTGAAAATCATGACTGTGTCGTGTCGGTGAATATTATAGATACTCATGACATCCAGCGTGAGATCCAGCAGGTGGGTCGCAAGGACCGCCGGGTGCGCGTGACTGATGGCCAATTTAACCCTGCGATTGTGATCTACATGATTTTGCATGAACTAAACACAGACCATTCACCTGCTTTGTATATTTAATTCTTTTGTTTTTTGTTCTCTCTACAGGTTCGACTTGCAGAAATGAGGGAAAGGCTGTTTCATCTTCTCTTATTCTCGCTAACGCTGTTTTGGCACACAAGGTGACTGCTTGTATTTTATGTTGGTGTTATTTAACACTTTTAAGAACGCGCATTCATTTTAATACACGAAATAAATGTCTGTGTTGATATATGCCATAAAGGTAAATCCTCTCGTGTCCGTGCGTAACTGGACACCTTTACGCGTCCGCCTCGCCATAAGAAATCGCTCTAATGGGCAGGACTGACAGAGACTGGGTTCGTGTTTATTTAACTAGGAATTCTTAATGCAAGATGTATTCATGCAGAACACTCCTGGTTTGAGGAAAGTATTGATTATCGGAGACGGTCAGGGTTGTGTCCTCTAGGTGGCGCGCAAACGTCTTGAGGAGCGCGAGACGATTTTAATGACGTTCACATTTCTGCCATTAAAACAAAGTTAAATCAAACCTTTCTGCTCAGTATCTATACCGTTATACGCTCTGGGTCTTTCGAACCATGTTTGGGAAAAATATGGTCATCCCTCCAGATTGTGTTGTTGAAATTGAGCTTGTTTTGGTCAAACAGAAGTGAAGCGTCTTAACCTTCCAGCATCTTTGTGTCCGACAGGTGTATTTAAACAGTGGCCACTAATAATTGTAATTATTCTGACCGCTGCCCACACGCTCAGCATTTTCAATTCAACGTGGACTTAATGCGATTGACTGTGTGCCTTTTATCCATCTGAAATCATCGACTTAGACCTTCACTCTCCTGAGACAGAACATGTCACACCAATCAATAATCCAATACCATATAAATCTATGTGATAAGCAATCCAATCCTCAGCGTGTGCCGTCAAGTCGATTCGTGAAATATGCTTCGCTCTTTTTCATGAGCACTGAATTACACCAGACAGATTCTGATTTCAATCTGGGTCACGCTTGAATGCGTCCAGAGAATGAAACACCGGGGAGAGGTTTGTCCTTCAACCAAAAAGAAAGTGCATGAACGGAAGAATTCTTTTGTGTAAATGGGTCAATATTATCCGTGCAAAAATAAAAAATAAAGTTCTTTAGTTTTACATACAAAACCAGCGCTTAAATCTGACACGATTAAATACTTTTGTGGTTCATGTGGAAATTAAAAGCAGATTTGTCCTGTTATGAGGAGTTTCCTCTTGGCGCTGTGCAGAATGATACATACGGTGCTTTGCCAGCTGAACTTCTTTGGAGCGTTTTGGACAGAAATCATGTTTAGCAGAACTCACACAATCACGTCCTTCCACAATCTGTGCTTCTGTTGCAGAATGAAGTCAGCTAGTGATTCTATTAAAAGCATATGAATACATTCAGATAGGATGGTATGGAAAATTTGCAATAATACCCTGTGTCTTAAAGGGACAGTTCAGCCACAAAGGAGAGTCATTTATTCATCCTCATGTCGTGTCATGTCAGATATCATGAAGAATGTTGATAATCATACAAACGCTAAACTCCATTGACAATAACTCATCTTCTTTTGTGTTCCACTGAAGAATAGATCATTTATTTTAAAAGCATTATTTCTTATATTCTAATACTTGTGCATTCCAATTAACATTAATAAAACTGCAGTTGGTTTGTTTTAATTTAAGCCATAATAACTAAAAAATACAGCTTACTAATACAATAAACATAATGAAAACATGTTAACATAACAAAAAACATTATCTCATTTTGGAACCAAAAGATCTTTCCACACACAGTCATTTTGGTGGAGTTGTTCATGTGTAGTTAGATTGCACTATATTATCTGTTTATCATATTAAAACTAATTTCTATGAATGAACACATTTACATATTTGCAGACAGGTTTATCCAAAGCGACTTGCATTGCATCATACTTCACATTTTTGTGAGATCCCTGGAACCCATGACTTTACATTCATTTGGCATCTCGACTATATTTCTTGGCTCAGCTTTTCGCAATGTATTCTGGGATTGCCTGTGATAATGATGATGCCTTTGAATCTGTGTATATTTGTTAAGCATAATTCAACTCGTGTTATCCTTCTGAATAATATTTGCACAGATAAACACGATGATGCTTCATAAATCAGTTTATGGAGGGAGCTCAGTAGATTTCTGAGTGTTTTCACATCGGACAGTCAGCTGGCAAACCCATCAGGTCGACTCTTATAATGTATGCGTGATTGCTCATGCTAATTCACACAATTATGCTTAAGTATGTTAATTGTGTTCTTTAGCAGAGTGACACATGGACTTCACTGTTACTAGAACACGAGGAACCGAACGAGAGAACGTTCTAATAACGGCACAACGATGAGTCAGTCTCAAATCTGGATACGAGTTAACATTGAATTCCAATCCTGTGTAATGATTCTTGAAAGTGTGAGATGAGAGAGACCCAGAATTCCTCATTCCGGTCAGACTGTACTCCCAGAAGTCTTTTATTATGTCTTTTCCTTGTGTTTGGTGTGGCTCAGATGAGTTATGAGTGTACGAGCTTGATGTTTTCATCTCTGTTGCAGATTTGTGTGTGCAGATTCCACAACAGACGCCTTTAAAAACAACATCACGCTGTTCACACGGATCCTGGACCGTCTGCTGGACGGCTACGATAACCGCCTGAGACCCGGACTGGGAGGTGAGTAACACATTCAGTGTCTGAATTTACCGACTTGACGATGAAAAAACACATGCACGAATTTGACTGATGGCATAATTCACTTATTTTTAAAAACATTTCAATAGTGCATTCATTTTGCAATCATAAAATGAATATAAAATAAAGAAATCTGATCAGAATAAACTAAGCAAAATCTTTTTATTTGACCTAATATTATGTGTTATGTGATGCATTTTTATGCGTTTTTTCATCCGTAAGGTGCCATGTCAGATGTCACGTATGCATCCAGCATTTCACCTCTGATACAAAATGTCATCACATCTCTTCTGCAGTTTTATTTCTGTATTTTATAATTTTATGATGATAAAGTGAGAAACACATATCCTACGGCACTGATGTGAACACAGAACTGTATGTAAACAGCAAGTCAGGGTCTTTGCGCTGTTATTGATTTGTGTGGTCTCATTGTGTAGAACACATAACTAATGTAAAAGCCGCTCTCTGTTGACTCTCATTTCTCAAACATGATGTCGAGACTTAACTATCACAAATGTTTTTCCATTAGGGGAATGGATAGGCTAACAAAGCCCTTAACAATCAGATCATGTCATGCTGTCTTATTTGCTCTCGTGTGAGATTTCACCTACGAACTTTGACCTAGGGTATGAGCCGATGGGTCATTAATGCTGGGGTCAGGGACTGGGTCTGTTTGGTCTTGGTAATGGAATATTGTGTTGTCCTGAAGCCCTTTACGTCATTACTGAGATGCAAGAGGTCATTTTCTTGTGAGCGTTCTGTCAATGTTTCATCATAATGTCAATAATCAAATCAATGAATTCAGTGAATCAATGTAACCCGTCACAAAGAAACTTTGGGATTACTTTGGTTTCACTACAAATGAAACTGAAAATGCTATTCTGTATTTCAGAGCTAGTCAACTGGCGGTCCGCCAATCATCTTTACCTGGCCCCGCCTTAACATTTCAAATAAGTGAAGAGACTTTAAGAACGGTGTGCAATAAGAAATGCCCGTCCTGAGACGTCACGTCATTAAAAGTCCAAAACGCTGCTATATTCAAAACCAAAGTAATTCCCGTGGCTCATAAAGATAAAACTGATGTCTTTTAAAGCCATTTGATGGGTCTGTCCAAGGTACAATAGGTCACGCAATAATACCGTTCGGTCAGTTTCTTGCACAGATCAGTTGATTCGCGTTATAAGACGCAAGTTTAACTGATGGAAATGCAGTAAAGTTGGATTCTGGCCCTCAAAGGAAAGTAGTTGAAGACCCCTGTTGTAGCAAATATATGCATTATAACAAGATGCGTCACGCCCATTGAAATGAAAGGGGAGAAGCGCATCGCTCAATATGGCCGCTCTAGAGAAGCTTTTTTTCATTTTGATCATAGGAAACAAACTTTGGCAGAGTTTACATCATTTTTAAATGTTGTTTTTGAATATCCGGCCATTGCAGAAATATCAGTATTCCCATTCACATCTCGTTTGAATACATAATAATTCATGTAGGCGCACTGCAAAGATGGCTGCCGGGTGGCACAACTTTCCTAAACGGACTTTGGCTTTAGTTAAACCATGTTTATGTTTAAGGCGAACTAGATAGACACCGTAAAGGGAGAGCGTAGTAGCTTTGTCTTTATAAAATGGAAGTCAGTGAGGTTCAGTGTTGTTTGGTTATCTTCTTTTGTTTGTTTCTTTTTCATTTTGTGTTGAACTGTCTCTTCAAATTCCCTATATAGTTTTTAAGAAAAGAGAAAATTATACTGTTCAGAATATTGTACAGAAAAGACAGAGAACATAACAATTGAGACGGATCTAAATGAGAGAACATGATAAAAAAAGTAGAGAGAGAGAGCTGTTGACATTTCTGTGTCACTACAGAGAAGAAGTCCATCATTAAACACAATATGTACAGAGACATTATTTCTTTGTATCTGCATTGAAGTACATTTATAGGCACACTCTTAGTAAATTGCAAGGTTAGTATGTGTATAGGTTTATTTGGTAACACTTTACATTAAGGTACCCTTTATAAAGCATTTATAAATGTGTTCATTGATGATTAATAACTCATTTACAAATGCATTAGGAAGCAGTTATTAATGCATGAATAAAAAGAGGGATTCTAAGGAAATACCTGCAATATAGTGAGCCATGTAATAAATGCTTAATAAATGTATTTATTCATTATTTATTTGACTGGAAAGCAGATTGATTATTATCTTGATGTTGTTTGTAGTCTGTCAGACTGAACACTGAAGGGTGTTGTGTTGTTTTTCTCATACCTGCTCACTATTTGTCAAGTATTTCATGAGAATCCCCCTTTTTATTCATGCAGTTATAACTGATTTATAATGCGTTTGTAAATGACTTACTAATCATGAATAAACACATTTATAAATGCTTCATAAAGGATACCTTAATGTAAAGTGTGACAGTTTATTTCGTTCCATTGTATGACAATAAAGCTCAACTTGACTCGACTTGATGAACATGAATTTAAATACAAGCGTATTGTTGTGATGTCTGTTGGCCTTTATTACACACACGTGTGTTCACCTCAGTTTGCGCACGGTGTGAATCCATCCGATCGTTTCTTCATGTAAATGGTTTATCTGTCGTCCTGCGCTCCGCCTCTCCGTTCAGACGGGCAGACTCATGGGAGCGGTCGATACTCTCATCAACTGAGACCAGACGCCCTCAACACAATCCAGCAGTGTGCTCATCTCAGGACGGCTTACTGTCATCCGCTCGTGTTCATGCCTGATTGAGTTCTGCGGCGTCTCTCATCCTTCATGAATGAGTTGAACGCTGCCGGAATGGAGATATAATGACCTCACAAATGGGACATTAAGAAACATAAAGCACATTTGAAAAGCATTATGCCCTCGAAAGGCTGTTTGTTTAGTTCAAGGTGAAATCACAGAGTTTGCTGTCGTGAACGTTTTTATTTTTGTGGTTTCAGATTGTAGTGTTTGATCACATCGCTTCTCATTTCAACGTGTTTCAGTTAGTTTCAGCTGCTGGGATTTAAAGGGACAGTACACTCAGAACGTTAAACGTGCTTCAGAACCTGCATGTGAGTGAGAACACAAGATATTTTGAAAATGTCTCGGTGGTCTTGTGTTCATACAATGAAAGTCAACAGTGTTCAGTATTGTGTGATTATCGACAGTCTTCTAAATATCTATGGGGCGCCGTTTGTCAAATTAAATGTGTACCAAAAACCTGTCAAATTTCGTCACATTTATCAACAAAACTACATACATTTCACTAGAGTTGAATCATGTTTATTACACACTATATCAAATATTAAAGATAAATGCTAATGTTTGATCTAAATCAATAATATAAATATAAATCATGAATAATAATGTTAAATGTAAATGTTAAATGCAAAAGTGAAATCTAAATCATATGTATAAATGTAAATCTTATTCTACATGCATAAATATAAATACAGTCATATATATATAATCACATTATAATATGAATCTAAATGTTAATTCTAAATATAATGTTGCGCTCAACATTTAGATAGACATTTAGATTTAGATTATGTATATAATATAGTATTTATATTCATGCATTTAAAGATTAACCCAAAATATTTCATATTTAACATGTAACTTTTGCATTTAACATTTAGATTTAGATTTAGATTAGATTCAACATTATTGTCATTACACATATACAAGTACAGTGTAACGAAATGTAGTTTAGGTCAAACCAGAAGTGCAATTAGCAAGTGCAGGATATACAGTTAGAATAAATACAGAATACAATATTGATAAAATATGATACAGTTATGAAAATATTTTACAGTAGGTATCTTCTATGAAAATATGACAGTAGGTATATACTATGAACAATATATACAGATGACTATATACTATGAACATTAACACTATGAACATTAATGTACAGGTGGATATGAGCAGATAATAATTTAGACTAAACAATTAGAGCTGTTAATGCAGTTGTTGAAGTAACAATGCAGTGGATGAGAGTTAATGCGGTTATTAAAGTTACGGTGCAGTATAAGAGTTAATAATAGGTTGCAGTCCAGAAGATGAGTTAATGCAGTTATTGAGGTTACAGTGCAATAGAACATTTAGTTTAACATTTAAACATAATATTAATATTCAGGATTTATATTTACATTAAAGATTTAGATAAAACATTTAGATTTAGCTTGAAATTTACAGGTTTGTGGTACAAACGGTGCCCCATAAATATCTTCTTTTGTTTTCTACAGAAGAATAGATTTAAAAAATCATTTTTATTTCTTGGTGAACCGTCTCTTTAAATAGAGGGCATTCCCTCAGTCCCATCTCTCTACGGCATGTGTGAATAATCTAATGTCGATTGGAGTGTTTCTTTATAAAGCACCTCAGGATGATTGTCAACCCTGCCCCCCGCTCGCCCCCTGAGACCCCACAGAGCCACTTTATATTCACTCAGACACACACGGCTAACAAAACACCCACCTCACCTGCAGAATAATAACACCTGATCGACACACACGCCAGCAGATGCTCTTTAAAAGCCTTTTACACTCAAACCACAGCGATTTTGGACAGGTTTTGTACGTTTATAACCTTTCCAGACGTCTATTGATTCTGCCAGAATGCCACATACAATCTATATCAATAATGTGAAATCTTCAATGTACATTTTTTCGTATGTCGTTCTCATTGAGACGAAGCGGCGACTGGTCCCTTGATGTCTCAGATGTTTCTCTTAAAATTGCTCAGGAGAAATAAAAAGAGAATCAAATGATAAATAATAAAGAGTCTGGAGGTCTTAATGAATGTAGATTGTGGAGGACAAATTATCTGGGATGAGAAATGTTTGAGTTCATATTGAGATCTTCAATAATATCTTTTGATTGTAGACTTGACAAATCTGAGCTTGGTTGTTGACATCTCTTCTCAAACTCTAATGACAGACACATTTCTGACTCTTTTTCTCAAGAGAAATATCCCAAAAAATCTGAAAAGTTTCTATTCCTTATCCTTTTATTGTCAAAGAAGAAACGATTGAGATATTTAAAGACATCTCATCTGTGATTTGTCTTTCTTATAGTATTTCTAGGGGTCAGAATAGCAGATATTCTTGGTGGTGACTCATTCAATTTCACATTTTGTTTTACTTGTATTATTATTTTTCTTGACGTCTCAGCAGTGTATGTAAATTCTAGTCGGTGAATATCCTTACAGTGAAATCTCTATAATCCCGTTGGGACGGCGGCCAGATGAGCGTTCCACGTTGTGTAATTAGAGCAATCCTGTAAAGAGAGAGAGATGAAGTCAATGTTTCAAAAGCAGTCCTAATTTCTTCTTCTTAGGCAGATTGTGGTTGTCGTCGTGTAAGGACGCTTGTATGTTTATGTACGTTTGTTAAACAGGAGAAAGAGAGAATGAAAAATCCTTCAAAGCACCTGAACATCTCTCCTCCTCCGGCTCTGAGCCCAATGAAGCAGCTCTATATTAGACATCTATGAATGTAACGTGCGGTGTCTCGTATCTGAAACATCCCCTCTACCCATTAGTTTTAAACACTCGAGACCCCCGTCGGGCTTTTGCTTTCTCTTTCTATTAATGAGCGTGTTTAAAAAAATAAGAGACCATTTTTCTGTTTTTAAAATGTACTATTTACTGTTTATGTATGCGTTGAGGTGAAATTATCAGTTTAGTTTCGTTTCGTGAACTACTGTCAATATTTCTCCCAAATTTCAAATCAAAATATTGTTTCTATTTGCATTTCTTTGCAGAAAATTAAAACTGGAGAAACAGGTGAAAATAAAATAAAAGACGCTGTGTATTTGACAGCGGCAAATAAAACAAGTTTAGATTCAGTTTTAATGCAACACAACGGTGATATTTCTATACATGTATTTACAAAACGGTCAAATAAACCACTTTTACTCAAGTTAACAGTGTGAATTGTTAATCTTCCTAAATACATGTATAGAAATATGACTGTTGTGTTGTGTGAATCTGAATTTGTTTTCTTTGCTGGATTTGAGGTCTGAAAAAATCCATAGCATCCTTTCTGTTAGTTTTTCCCTATTCTCCGGTTTTCATTTTCTGCAAATACATGCAAATAGAAACAAGATTTGAATTTGGAATTTGGTGGAAATATTGTGAGTAGTTTACAGAACGAAAAAAACTGATCATTTCACTTCAACACATACAGTAACTAGAAACCGTAAATTAAGAAAAACTGTTCAAAGTTCAACACACACTGGACTGAAATGACCACAATACATCTAGACAATGATTTGAAATGAACATCTGCGGCTCTATAAGTCTCTTTGTGTGTAACGGTATGTTTTAGTGTTTGTGTGTGTTTAAGTATGAAATCACTTCTGCGGGTTTGTATTTTGTAGTAAATGGCAGGAGCTCTTTCCAAGGCCATGGAGAGACAAAAGATGCTCCAGAGAGGAAGAATATATTGAGAGTAAATTGAAGGAGAAACAGAAAGATTTGTAGTAGTAGGTCACTTCAAAATAAGCCCCCTTTGACTTTCCCTAGTCATTTTTATTCCTACTATGGAGAGTCAATGGGGGTTCATTTTAAAGTGAACTACTCCTTTAAGCAGTGCTGGGGATGTTCACATCACTTTTACATTCTGTGAAAACAACATTTGTCAAGTCTCACAAATTGTTGTTTTTTGTGTGTCCACAGATCGAGTGACCACAGTCAAGACGGACATCTACGTCACCAGTTTCGGCCCTGTTTCAGACACAGATATGGTGAGTGGAGTTTCACAGGTTTTCTCAGTTTCTCGGTTGTATTTCTTTAAAGTCTCAACTTTGATGTTTCTCCCTAAATTGCTCAGGAGAAATAAAAAGATTCAAATAAGATTCAAGGCTGTGTTCACATTTGACTTCTTTTTTGACAAGAAAAGCGCTCGCAGCATTGTGGTAACAAATAGCAGCCGGCAATGTTCAAAGAAAGCATTGCAGCTCAGAGAGAGTTGGCTTCATAGGCGGCGTAACAGAACTATATTTGAATTATAAACAGAGAGCGTCCTTGCAATAACTCATCACATTTCTAAAAACTACAATACTAATTTCATACTAAAGAAATGCAATCAAACGTTATTGAAAGACAATATTAAACTCACAATTATACAAAACTATGCTCCAACGGGTGTTATCGGCCACCATTTTATTTTTCCGAGCTTGAGCCTTTTTGGCCAATCACACATGGGCTTATTGAAATGACAGGACTTGACGTAGGAACCGAAAAGTTTCCTTGAATTTGAACTTTTTTCAAATTCAACAGATGCTCTGAGCTGCAGAAAAATACTGCATAGGATTATAATGTAAAACAGACGCTAGCAGCTTCAAGTGTGAACACGGCCTTAGTGTTTTAACACATGAAGAGTCTGGAGATTGTAGAAGTCAAATAATAGATTTGAGTCAATTTGAGGAGAAATGTTCGAGCTGATATTGAGATCTTCAGCGCAGTTTCACACATTGTTGACGTCTATTTGTGAGATTTGTGTGGAGAAATATCGGAGAAGTTTCCATTTGCTCTCTATTTAATCTCATTGCTTTGTGATTTTCTCTCTTATGTGAAGTGACCGAGAACAGTTTGCTTGTCTTGTGAGTGGATAAATGTCACACTGACACAAAGTAGAAAATCCTTTGTCAAATATGTGTGTGTAAAATAGCCTTGAAGAGGTTTGTTTTGATCACGTCTGGCTGACTGTATGTTATCACTCGCTCTACTTTGGCCTTAATCAAATAAATAGACATCATTTATTGAAATGACTTGAATTATGAAAGAGGAAAGACATCAAAACATCACAGCTTTGTAGAAAATCTGTTGCTTTGGATAATTACACAATTACAGTTTAATGCAGTCATTTTACACATATGTTTGAGCTCAGAATTCCAAGTTTTGTTGTTTCTGAATGTGATGGACATGAAGGGGTCATAGGACGTATTCATGTCCTCTTATCACAAATCTCTGTTTGGATTTGTGTGTGACCGGCGGTCCGCTTCGCTCCGGATGAGTTTCATATCCGTCAGAAGCCGAGACGGGAAATGAAAGACTTTTGCACCTGACTGCGTCCGTGACACTTTGAATTAACGCTGGTGTCTCTGGTGACTCACACACTTATTTCTGCTCCTCTTGTGTTCTGAAGAGATAAAATACTCGCCTTGTGTAAACTGAATAAAACATGAGGCACATTAGCTGTGCGCTAACAATCCTGTTATCATGTGATGTATGTTACACGCATGTTTAACATGCCACCCTGCAGTGAACCTTTAACTAAAAAAACCAACAACAACATCTCACTGCAGACAAAACCAATGAAGAAAATGATGTTGGTTTGGTCGTTTGTTGTAATCTCAGTCTCAGCCACTGATGGTTGACTTGTTCAGACCGATTGAGGAACACGCTCTCTCTCTCTCTCTCTCTCTCTCTTTTTTTTTTTTTTTTTTTTTTTTTTTTTTTTTTTTTTTTTTTTTTTTTTTTTTTTTTTTTTTTTTTTTTTTTTTTTTTTTTTTTTTTTTTTTTTTTTTTTTTTTTCTCTCTCTCTCTCTCTCTCTCTCTCCTCTCTCTCTCTCTCTCTCTCTCTCTCTCTCTCTCTCTCTCTCTCTCTCTCTCTCTCTCTCTCTCTCTCTCTCTCTCTCTCTCTCTCTCTCTCTCTCTCTCTCTCTCTCTCTCTCTCTCTCTCTCTCTCTCTCTCTCTCTCTCTCTCTCTCTCTCTCTCTCTCTCTCTCTCTCTCTCTCTCTCTCTCTCTCTCTCTCTCTCTCTCTCTCTCTCTCTCTCTCTCTCTCTCTCTCTCTCTCTCTCTCTCTCTCTCTCTCTCTCTCTCTCTCTCTCTCTCTCTCTCTCTCTCTCTCTCTCTCTCTCTCTCTCTCTCTCTCTCTCTCTCTCTCTCTCTCTCTCTCTCTCTCTCTCTCTCTCTCTCTCTCTCTCTCTCTCTCTCTCTCTCTCTCTCTCTCTCTCTCTCTCTCTCTCTCTCTCTCTCTCTCTCTCTCTCTCTCTCTCTCTCTCTCTCTCTCTCTCTCTCTCTCTCTCTCTCTCTCTCTCTCTCTCTCTCTCTCTCTCTCTCTCTCTCTCTCTCTCTCTCTCTCTCTCTCTCTCTCTCTCTCTCTCTCTCTCTCTCTCTCTCTCTCTCTCTCTCTCTCTCTCTCTCTCTCTCTCTCTCTCTCTCTCTCTCTCTCTCTCTCTCTCTCTCTCTCTCTCTCTCTCTCTCTCTCTCTCTCTCTCTCTCTCTCTCTCTCTCTCTCTCTCTCTCTCTCTCTCTCTCTCTCTCTCTCTCTCTCTCTCTCTCTCTCTCTCTCTCTCTCTCTCTCTCTCTCTCTCTCTCTCTCTCTCTCTCTCTCTCTCTCTCTCTCTCTCTCTCTCTCTCTCTCTCTCTCTCTCTCTCTCTCTCTCTCTCTCTCTCTCTCTCTCTCTCTCTCTCTCTCTCTCTCTCTCTCTCTCTCTCTCTCTCTCTCTCTCTCTCTCTCTCTCTCTCTCTCTCTCTCTCTCTCTCTCTCTCTCTCTCTCTCTCTCTCTCTCTCTCTCTCTCTCTCTCTCTCTCTCTCTCTCTCTCTCTCTCTCTCTCTCTCTCTCTCTCTCTCTCTCTCTCTCTCTCTCTCTCTCTCTCTCTCTCTCTCTCTCTCTCTCTCTCTCTCTCTCTCTCTCTCTCTCTCTCTCTCTCTCTCTCTCTCTCTCTCTCTCTCTCTCTCTCTCTCTCTCTCTCTCTCTCTCTCTCTCTCTCTCTCTCTCTCTCTCTCTCTCTCTCTCTCTCTCTCTCTCTCTCTCTCTCTCTCTCTCTCTCTCTCTCTCTCTCTCTCTCTCTCTCTCTCTCTCTCTCTCTCTCTCTCTCTCTCTCTCTCTCTCTCTCTCTCTCTCTCTCTCTCTCTCTCTCTCTCTCTCTCTCTCTCTCTCTCTCTCTCTCTCTCTCTCTCTCTCTCTCTCTCTCTCTCTCTCTCTCTCTCTCTCTCTCTCTCTCTCTCTCTCTCTCTCTCTCTCTCTCTCTCTCTCTCTCTCTCTCTCTCTCTCTCTCTCTCTCTCTCTCTCTCTCTCTCTCTCTCTCTCTCTCTCTCTCTCTCTCTCTCTCTCTCTCTCTCTCTCTCTCTCTCTCTCTCTCTCTCTCTCTCTCTCTCTCTCTCTCTCTCTCTCTCTCTCTCTCTCTCTCTCTCTCTCTCTCTCTCTCTCTCTCTCTCTCTCTCTCTCTCTCTCTCTCTCTCTCTCTCTCTCTCTCTCTCTCTCTCTCTCTCTCTCTCTCTGTCTCTGACGTTTTGAAGAAGATATTATACTTCTCCAAGAGCCGTTGGTTAATGGTGCTAGATTAAGTCTTGGTTATGGTGGTGTTTCCATGTCTGAGGTTTTTATCAAAGCTAAAGTTATAACACTTGGACATCTAGTGAATGTAACAGGTCCAAACTTTACAGAAGTAGAAAAATTGTCAGCATTGTTGGGTTTTAATTCAATACGAGTTATAAGTAAAGTTGTACAAGGTTTAAAATCCATTCTCACAATGGAAGAGAATGAAATGTTAGTTAAGTATAGTGCTAAGGAAATTCTTCCTGTAGAGAAAGACGAATTCCCGAAAATCTTGTTATCACCAAAACTGGATGAATATACTGGCTTTTTTCTAGAGTCCGGAGAATTAATAGATTTAGAATTGAAAGGAGTGAAGGAGAAAAAGGGGGGAGATGTGAAACCACAGTGGAGATCCTTTTATAAATCACCATTAACTAAAAAGATTGGCGATTTACAGTGGAGAATTTTACATGGCATCATTGCAGTTAATGCTTTTATCTCTGTGTTGAAGCCAGATGTTGGTCAAGAATGTCCCTTTTGTTTTCAGAGGGAGTCCATTTTCCACACGTTTGCACTTTGTGATAGGCTTAAGGATTTATTTTCTGTTTTAAAAAATGTTTTTAACTGTTTTAATGTGGAATTCTCAACGCAGCTTTTTATTTTTGGTTTTAAGTATACAAGGACACAACAGAGGGAATGTCAATTGTTAAATTTTATATTGGGAAAGGCAAAAATGTCAATCTACATGAGTAGAAAAGACAAAGTAGAAAAACAGTTTGATTTCAATGTGGTCTCAGTTTTCGCTGCCCTAGTTAAATCAAGGTTGCGAATTGATTTTCTCTATTATAAATCAATTGATTGTTTATTAGTCTTTGAAGACATATGGTGTCAAAGAGAGGCTCTGTGCTCTGTTTTTGAAAACAAACTTTATTTTTCGAATTTCTAATGAGTGTTTTTCGGTTGTTAATTCCAAGTGTTGTGTAAAGGGTTGAGAAACTGTAGTTAAAAGTTTTTGTTAAAATCAATCAAATCTCTCTCTCTCTCTCTCTCTCTCTCTCTCTCTCTCTCTCTCTCTCTCTCTCTCTCTCTCTCTCTCTCTCTCTCTCTCTCTCTCTCTCTCTCTCTCTCTCTCTCTCTCTCTCTCTCTCTCTCTCTCTCTCTCTCTCTCTCTCTCTCTCTCTCTCTCTCTTCTCTCTCTTTTTTTTTTTCTCTCTCTCTTCTCTCTCTCTTCTTTCTCTCTCTCTCTCTCTCTCTCTCTCTCTCTCTCTCTCTCTCTCTCTTCTCTCTTCTCTCTCTTTCTCTCTCTCTCTCTCTCTCTCTCTCTCTCTCTCTCTCTCTCTCTCTCTCTCTCTCTCTCTCTCTCTTCTCTCTCTCTCTCTCTCTGTCTCTGACGTTTTGAAGAAGATATTTTGAAGTACGTAGATAATCAACCAACACTGAACCCCACTGACTTCCATTGTGTGATCCACTGAGACGTTTCTCAAAATATCTTCTTTTGTGTTCCACTAAGCGACAGGTTTAAAAACACATGAGGGAGAATAGACAATAGACATTTATAAAGCACTCGTCTCTCTCTCTCTCAGAGCATCTCTTTCTTCCTCTTATATCATATCTCTCTCTTTCTAACCATTAGTTTGTGTCAGTATAGCTGCAGGGACAGATATAAGTACCACAGGGAACCTTAAACCAGCATCATCCTCGAGTGAGATGTCCTGACGGGACCCCGGCCATGATGGATGAGGGTTAACCTGCTCCGCTCTGAGCCTCGGGCGCTAGACAAAGCCCAGACACACACACACACCAGAACATAGAAGGTCATCATGCTTATTAACGCTGACTGCCTCTGAGCCATGGAGCGCACGTAAAGAAATAGAAAACAGAGTGAGATAGAGACACAACAAGTAAAATGTAGAGAGAGGTTTGAGGTCGGGCGGTATTTGTGCTGACCTGAGGCCACGGTCAAATAAACCACTTTTACTCAAGTTAACAGTGTGAAATAGAAATGAACAAGTATGAGTACCTCAGAATAATATAATAAGAGACAAAAAGAGAAACGGGTGAAACTAACAGAAATCCAGCAAAGAAAACACACACAACACAACTGTCATATTTCTATACATGTATTTAGGAAGATCAACATTAAAACGATGTGATAATCTGGATTTTTCTGAGTTATCAGTCTTTCTCATTGCTGTTGGATGACTTTATCACTCCTGAAGTTTGATTTAGTTTCTAATTCAACACACACTGAAATGAAATGTTCACAATATATCTAGACATGATGATTACATGAACGTTTAGAACGGTCTCGTCATTTTTGAATTTACTTTATATATCTAGTCATGACAGCACACCACATATCAGTAAGGCGCTGTCATTTAATGTATTGAAACTCGTGAATAATAAATTAATTACGACACGCAGGCGATCATAAATGATGTGTCTATAAATAATCTATGTAAATGCAACTTGACACTTGTTAAGCAATCTCATCAACGCCCTGATGTGTGTGTCTGATGTGAGGAAATGAGGGGGTCTCTTGTTCATTAATGGATATAACATCCTGAACCTGGACCATAAGCTCCATCATGTACAGTCTGAAGATGTGCCAGTGACATCAGTTTAAAACAAGAGTCGTGTCACATTGCTTTAAGATGCGCCTCCATGTGGATAGCCTCTTACAAATAAAGGGTCCTTGTCGGGTTGTATGGCTCCTTTAATAACCTTTAACATCTATAGAAGCTTACTGTTGAACAAAAGACTCTTTGTAGTGGAAAACATTCCTATAGACAATAAAAAGGAGAATAAAGAAATTATTATTATTATAGTATTTCATCCAACTCTTCCTTTGAATTATCTTTCAGGCAGAACTGCTTTGGGTCTAGATCTTGTTGTCATCTAAACCTTGTGCACATGTTAATGTCTTGATGTTGTGTCGCAACTGCATCAGCAAATCAAGTTAAACTGCATTTATATTCAACGATAATAAAATCAAATGAGGAGTGAGGATTGAAGGGAAGTTGGAAAGCCTCTTTCTCAGATGTAGTAAACTTTTATTAGGTTGTTCGCTTGGTGGGATTCATTCTGTTGTGAATACGACTGCAAATCTGCTGCCAGCCAATCATTGTGAGAGGTTCTTTATGTTTCTCGTGAGGAAAAACATACAATCCCAAACCACGAGAGGAATCTAAACTGTGCTGACGTCTCCACACAGGGGAACGTGTTATTGCTCAGTGGTTTCTCTTTCACAGCTCAGAAGATTTGATTCTCAGTTGTTTCAAATTAGTCTCTGATGTTTCTCCTTGAGAGAGTGTAATTGTTGACGCACATGATGAGTCTGGATGTGTAAACAATTGTAGATTGTAGAGGTCAAATCATCTGGATTTGAGTCAATGTGATGAGACTCAATGTGTTTTAGTTCATATTGAGATCTTCAATAATATCAGATGGTTTGACACATTGTTGACGTCTCTTCTCAAACTCATGACAGACTCATTTCTGATTCATTTCTCAGGAGAAACATCTGAGACGCAGATGAGAAGTTTTCATTTGCTCTCCTTGCAATCCCATTAAAGTCTAGGAGAGATAATTGAGATATTAAAGAGATGTGATGTGTTATCTTTCAGGAGTACACCATCGATGTGTTCTTCAGGCAGAGCTGGAAGGATGAGAGGCTGAAGTTCGAGGGACCGATGAATATTCTCCGTCTGAATAATCTGATGGCCAGCAAGATCTGGACTCCGGACACATTCTTCCACAACGGCAAGAAATCTGTCGCACACAACATGACAATGCCCAACAAACTGCTGCGGATCCAAGACGACGGCACTCTTCTTTACACCATGAGGTAACCGCATACACAACATCGCTGCGGCAATATAAAACATACTGCGTGACATACTCTGTAATAAAATACCAAGTGAATTCATCCACTCAGTCTCTCACCGCATGACAGTCATTGTGCCCGCAGGCTTATTGACTTAACAGCTAATTAAAATCATCTCATTTAAGTTAATTGACAATCGCTGTAGTCAAATCTCAGTTCATTTCGATCAGACTGCTGGAGTCTTCTTTGAGTTCAGCAGTTTCCGTGATAACCCAGAGGAAAAATCACACATGAAATCTATCCTAGACATCGATGAGACTTAACAGAGAGCTTCTCATCTGCGTCTCCTGAGAAAATGAGTCTGTCATCAGAGTTTGAGAAGAGACGTCAGCAATGTGTCAAACTGAGCTCAGATTTGTTAAGTCTACGATCAAAAGTCGATATTAGTGAAGATCTCGATATGACCTCAAACATTTCTCATGAAATCCAGATGATATCACCTCTGGTTGTGTTTTGGTGTTTGTTTGCATGTGTGTGTATGTCAGGCTGACGGTTCACGCCGAGTGTCCGATGCATCTTGAAGATTTTCCCATGGATTTCCACTCGTGTCCGTTGAAGTTTGGCAGCTGTGAGTCCACAGACAGATTTATTCTCCAGTATCATGATGTTTATGTTAATAATCTGTTTGAAACGCTCAACGTGTCTGGCTTCATCTCCACAGACGCTTACACGATGTCAGAAGTCACGTATACGTGGACGAAGAACGCGTCCAATTCGGTGGTGGTGGAGGGGGAAAGTTCCAGACTCAACCAGTATGATCTACTGGGACAAACCGTGGGAAATGAAACCATCAGATCCAGCACTGGTGAGTCCCACACTTAAAGCCGAGCTGACACTACAGGACTGTGAAACTGCTTGAATTGCTATGGCGCTTACACTTCACAACACGGTTTCTTGTCATCCTTTATCTTCTTGTTGTAGCAGCAAGCACACTACACTACACAACGCAGACAAAGTGCGCTTACAATACTCCAAAGATTTGCTTCAGGATACTTTTAAAAACCTTTATGTCTGTTATACCAGCCATATAACACGCTCTGTAATGTAAATGAATATATGTCGGCAGCTTTTAATTCCTCCATTTGACGTAAACCTTCTGCGCTGTGATTGGCTGGATTAGATCCATAGTGTCACACACAACGAGATCACTCGGCGATAATATAATAAGTAGTGTCTGGGTCCGATCCGGGTCACGACGCTGACCTCCTTATACTTAACGAGCTTCTGCGACAGAAACGAGCACCGATTTGGTCGCGATTGGAAATCTGTCCGCGACAACACGATCCAGCCAAAAATCACATCGTTTGTGCTTGCCATTACGTCACCCCACATCAGTCTTTACAAATGTTCACACTTCGTGGTTTTTCCATGGTACAATAAAGCATATAGAAGCTGTGAAGCACTGGAGGTGTGTTGAGCAAATGTTACAGTTGATATATCACAAGACAAACACATTAAGATATGTATGATAAAACGGCATATCATGTGTGTGTAAAGTTATGACCGATGTTTTTAGTTTGTGATGTTTATGTCTGTTGGAGTGTTGTAGTACTCGAGACCGGTCTTGGTCGTGTGTCGGTCTCAACAGTCTTCGGTGTCGGTCTTGTCTTGGTCTCTTGATTTTATTTAAAGACCAGTCAAAAAAAAATCTAATTTGAGTTATTGGATGTAAAACTGCTGGCTTTAAAATAATTCACTGACTTATTTCTTATTTGATTTATTTTGTTACTGTTATGCCGGTAAGAGATGAATAGGGGATTGTCCTCAAGGAAATCTGTTAGAAAGCTGTCAACAAAATTTATAAAAAGGTGTCAGATGTGATTGCAAAAAAATGTCTTCTCTTGTTTAAATATTAAAACATCTGATGTGATCTGAAAATGAGCTATTGATTTTATACAATGGTTAAATAAACCAGGAGTTCATAAGAGACTTAAATTTTAGACACAATTTGTGTTCTACTTCGTACCAAACAAATCAAAACTTTTGTGCATTTATGAGCAACACACAGCTAGATAAGAATGCTTGGAACGCATGATTCTGTAATTATGACTTTTTGGTGTTATGTGGATCTTATAGATGATTTTTAGGAGCGCTGGTCTTGGTCTCGCCCTTACAAAAAATAGACACGAAATTCACATGTAATCACTTGTGAAATGTGTGTTTTTTGAGCATTTTTGTGGGAATTCCCATGTGAAACCCATTAGATCACATGTAAAAACCCATGGAATGACATGTGCAACGTGGTGACATGTGAAGAACATGTGATCACATGGGGAGACGTATCAACACATGTTGAGCTGGACAAAGGACGTGGCGACTCTACAAAATTATTATTGATAATCTAAAATCTAATCATTTTTTTATTTTGCATTGATGTGTAAGCACTGTCTAGCTTGTGCTGCAGCTTTTGCCAGAGGTAAACTGGAATCCCCTGGTTAGGCCTGGTGTCCCCCTGTGTTTTCACTTCCATAACTTTATATGTTTTGCTTATAGTCAATGTTTTCGTGTACAGCTGCTTTGTAACAATAATTTTTTTTAAATAATTTTTATATAAATAAAGCTGACTTCACTTGACTTGACATGTTGCACATGTGATGCCTTGGGAGTTCACATGGGATTTACATGAAAATGTTCAAAGAACTTTTCTGTAAGGGCAGTTTGGGTGGTCTCGACTACCACACTAGTCTGTTGGTTAAGCTTCCAACAATGTTATTTTTGTCTTGTTTTCCAGTACAAATGGCTCAAAATTGATATCTTGAATCAAGGTTTACCTTTTTCTGAGGGACTAAATTCAAGATTATTTTGCTCACATCATTGGCAGATTTTTTGCTTGTTTTATGCACAAATTCACTGAACTTTCATATTTTCTTTAAAAAAACAAGACTAAGTAAGAAAGTCGTTTCTGCATAAAAGTCTGTGATAAAATAGCTGAAGCTGTTGATGTTTTGGGAAAATTGTTATTTGTGTTTCAGGGTTTTTTAACTCATTTTTTTCTCAGTGTCATATTTATTTTTGTGGATCAGAGCAAGTGGACTCCTAAATATTTCGAGTTGTCACAGATCTGGAATGACACGAAGGTGAGTGAATGATGATGCTGAGAGAGCCTGTGAGATATATGAGGAGGATCAGGTGATGGATGCTCTCCATCCAACATCATGAAGCACATGTTCTTTCTGTCAGCTGACTCTCCTGTGTGTTTGAACACCGCATCTCAGACAAGACTCAACACACACGGACTGAACACACACACACACACTCACACATATGTGTCTCGCTGTGACATTTCTCGCCTGTTGGCATTCGGAAGCTCAGTAAAGCGTGCGGTGAGAAACAGAAGAGCAAAGGCGATATTCCACTTCAGTGAGTGCAGAACAACCTCAGAAGAGCTTCAGGGACTTTACAGCAAACACACAGAAGATGTGCACACATTACGGACTGTGCTCATACGTCACATGCTCTCAGTTACAGACACAGTTCGCCCATCATTTACTTACGCTGTGTGAGTTTCTTTCTCCTGCAGAAAACAAAAGAAGATATTTTTGAAGAATGTTGACAGTCAAACAACACTGAACTTCGTTGACTAACATTGTATGAACACAAAACAGATGAGACGTTTCTCAAAATATCTTCTTTTGTGTTTCACTGTATAACCACATGAGATAAATTACAGAATTTTGACACTTAAAAGGGATACTTCACCCAAAAACGCTCGTCCCAGTTGTTCCAAATGTGTATAAATGTATTTGTTCTGATGAACACAGAGAAAGATATTTGGAAGAATGCTTATAACCAGAAAGATCTTGCCCCCAATGACTGAGATATGTTTGGTTATAATCATTCTGAATCTTAATTAAAATTAAGATTTAAAACTAAAATTAAGTCAGAATCTTATTTTTTGGGTGAAGTATCCCTTTAAGGGACATTTACATCAACAAAAAGTATATTTAGGTCATCCGGCACCCTCTGATATCTCACACGCACGACACACACACACACACTAAAATACACACACACCCTCACACACACACACACCTACTCAAACACACACACACCTACTCAACACACACACACACACACACACACACTAAAATACACACACACTCAAACACACACACACACACACTAAAATACACACACCCCAAACACACTCAAACACACACACCCTCACACACACACACACCTACTCAAACACACACACACACACTAAAATACACACACCCTCAAACACACACTCAAACACACACACCCTCACACACACACTCAAACACACACTCAAACACACACACCCTCACACACACACTCAAACACACACATACACCCTCACACACACACACACACACTAAAATACACACACACTCACACACACACACACACACCTACTCAAACACCCACACACACTAAAATACACACACCCTCAAACACACACTCAAACACACACACCCTCACACACTCAAACACACACTCATACACTCACACACACACACACACACACACACTCAACACACACACATAAACCCTCACACACTTATACACACCCTCACACACACTCAAACACACACTCATACACTCACACCCTCACACACACTCAAACACACACATAAACCCTCACACACTTATACACACCCTCACACACACTCAAACACACACATAAACCCTCACACACTTATACACACACTCATACACACACCTACTCAAACACCCTCACACACTTATACACACACACACACACACACCTACTCAAACACCCACACACACTAAAATACACACACCCTCAAACACACACTCAAACACACACACCCTCACACACTCAAACACACACTCATACACTCACACACACACACACACACACACACTCAAACACACACATAAACCCTCACACACTTACACACACCCTCACACACACTCAAACACACACTCATACACTCACACCCTCACACACACTCAAACACACACATAAACCCTCACACACTTATACACACCCTCACACACACTCAAACACACACTCATACACTCACACCCTCACACACACTCAAACACACACATAAACCCTCACACACTTATACACACCCTCACACACACTCAAACACACACATAAACCCTCACACACTTATACACACACTCATACACTCGCACACAGGAGGTCTGTTTCTCTTGTGTGTCTTGTCTGTGGTGTCTGTCTGCTGATGTGAGATGAATCATTCATTATATCAGTGTGAGGGGAAATTAGGTCATGTGGCACACTTGAGGGTGCACTACATCTACACACTCCAGTGAAGGAATTATCTCAAGCGTTTTTAAGAGCTTCATGTCACAGCCTCGGCTATCACTACACGTGTGTGTGTATCACCTTGAATTAAAGGGGTCATATGACACGGCTTACACAAATATTATCATTTGTTTTAGATGTATTTCAATGTGTGTACACGATTTAAGGTTAA